>VUQG01027888.1:2260-15010 GCA_015106755.1 Etia nguti | reverse complement strand
CTCATTATTGGATTCACCTGTGTATGTAGGTCAGGGGTCACTGAGCTTACCAAGCCAATTTGAGTTCCAATAATTAGTTCTACAGGTTTTGGAATCAATAAAATGACAACAGTGCCCAAATTAATGCACCTGCCTGATTTTTTTTAAACAATTATTGCACACTTTCTGTAAATCCAATAAACTTCATTTCACTTCTCAAATATCACTGTGTGTGTCTCCTATATGATATATTTAACTGACATTTTTTATTGTAACAACCAACGATTTATACAGGAAAATAATGACTATTAACAAGGTTGCCCAAACTTTTGCATCCCACTGTATGTAGGCACATGCATGTTTAAAAAGCATCTTTATTAAAATGTACTCAATAACTTGAGTGAGGCCCTCAGGACTGACCGCACATCTTTAAGCTGCAAAAAAAGAGTAAAATGTAAGAATGTAATTGTGTTAAAATAATCATTTCATTTTCATTGAACAAATATTTAAGAAATAAATGTAATTTAATTTTGTGTGAAATGTGGTGTTCTCGCTATAACAGTTTGTTACCTGCAGCTGATGGGTAAATGTATTCAGTCTCAGCCTGGTCACCTGAGAGAGAAAACAAAGTGGAAAAAGGTGACTTGCTGTGTTTTTACAACACATTTAAATTTGATCCTTCAAATTGTTAACTGTTGTTTGTTGTACAGCTCCACTAAGGAGCAAAGTGTGTCAGTGTGGTGTTACAGTGAAGTGAGTTAGAGTTGTACTTGGCTGGTAGTAGTCATAGATTTTGATCATGGCTGGCTTCAGGTTCTCCACTCGAAGTTCTTCTATGATCGTCAAGCTGTAGTTCATGGCTATGTCCTTTGGTAACTGAACAGAATTAAAAAACAGAAGACACACTCTGTAACAAATACAAACATCATCATCTGGTATCCCCACTGTGAATACCTCTCACCTCCTGTAAATACACCAGAGCATGATCTTCTGTTTGTTCAACACGATCCACCAATGGGGCACCTTTGAGCTGTGGGACACAACATTCTCCTTATTATTGTTTTATCATCATCTTTATCTCATCACAAACTGACATATGGTAGCAACATTTCTATTCAGCTATTCAGCTAACTGCAATAACCCACCATCTTCAAAGACACTGCATTTGGGACAAATCCAGAGAGCATTTTGATATCCAGGATCACCATGTTTGTAGTATTCTCCTTTCGACTGTACCTGTGTTTGAACAGTTAAAAAGTGATTGCACTGATGTGTATCCATAGATGCTTTTTGATCTGGACAGCCACATTTCCAACAGTTATGCCACAGTGGTAAATTACATTCCCCTAGCACATATCTAATCTGTTAAATACTTACAGGGATTTTATTGTCAGAATGAGCTTGCGTCTGGATTCACTTGTTGCATCAACCTCTGATTTGACGTCCACACTGAGAGTAGTGACATCAGTGGGACTCGGGATGTTGTAGTGAACAGAAATCTGGGAAATAGGTAATCAAAAGAGGTTTGCAGTTTATAATAATAATAGTAATAGTAAGTAATAGTAATAGTAATAGTAATAGTAATAGTAATAATAATAATAAAAATAATAATAATAATAAGAAGAATATAAATCTGTTTATGTTTTTATGTTTATGTTTCTCATTTATGTTCAAAATATAGTGGCATCACATTTTAGGGGACTGATTACAGTTATTAAATTATTTCGGTGGTTGTGGCCAGACGATTATGTAGACTATTTGTGGGCAGAAATGTCATGTTGATTTGAGGCTTCTTTCATCGAAACAGCAGTTTTCAGCTGTTCAAACATGGTCATGATGAAAAATTATTTAAAATAAAGGATGGTTCTATGCTTTAAAAATTCATGGATCGCTCCCTCCAGGTTGCTGGCCCAACTGAATCAGGATCTTGTTCACGACTGAAGAGAAGGTGGAGTGTGAGATGGACAGACATAATGTGGACGTAATGTGGGTGATGTACCAGACTGATGTGTTGAAAAGAGAGTCATTCTACCTTCCAAAGTTGAAAAGCTCTCAGGAGAGACTCAGCAATGAGATGACTTTTCAGATACAAAATGAGATTCCCCCATAGAGCGTCTGGACTTACTGTAAGTTATTGAGATGAGGGCTTGGACCCGAGGAGGGATCTGGAAAAAGAACTGCTGGTTCTTGACTTAAAAATATGCCAGCTAAGATGGTGCAGGCATGCTAGCAGGATGCCTTTATGAGAATAACCTCTAGAGATTTTCCAAGCATATCCAACTGTGAGGTTACACAGGGTATAACTGAACCTTCCTGGAGATATTACACATGTTGTCTGGCCTTAGTGAAATCCATCATGAAGAACAAAAAAAACCCCAAAAAACGGAAAAGGAATGTTTGAAATCCTTTCCTTAGTGGGAAGCCACTGCTTCCTGAATTTGGATAATTTGAGCAAATACATAGCAAATGTGCTTTTTTGAGTTGTGCTCTAAAGTCTTTTTTCATTATGCTTCTTTATTTGGAAAAGGAGAAACCAAGATGTTCTCACAATATTGTCACTGACCTGCACTGACACACATGCAGTCCCCTTCACCTTCAGGTTGTATTTTCCTGACACGACCTCCATTGTCTCCTCTTGGTAGACCAGTTTGTTGCCCGGATTTACATCAAATGTTAGCTGACTGCTGTCAGACTGAACTGTCACTGTGCTTGAACCCTCAGGACTGAACACCAGAGTGGAGTTAGAGAGCCAGAGCCTGAAGAGCCTACACTGTGTCCTACAAACAAAATCACAGCTATTATATATACTGTTCATTTATACAAATATGCACACAGTGGTGCAATCAGGAGCTCTGGTATGTAGAACTCTATATTGTTATGTAAAACCAATTTTGGAGATTTATATTTTGTATTTTACAGGACAGCAACAACAAAGTAAAACATCAGTATTCAGCTTCTCTCAGATAAGTTTTTATTTATCCCAATATATATGAACTCAAATGTGAGATTTAAGCTGTTTGGGTGGTGTAGTACCTGGGTGGAGGAGAAGCCTCCATAGTAGTTCTGCTGGCCTGTCAGCCACCTAATAATGCCAGAGGCATAACCCAGGTCATCAGCAGTTGTGGAGGCACTGAGTTTGGCCAACAGCACATAAGAACTGATTTCCACTGACAGGGAGGGTGATGTTTCTGTTGCTGTCTGAGACCAGTACAGGAAACCTCCTACAAACATACAATAAAAGTTACAGTTATGGTAATAACGCCTGAATGATTTCCTGTTAGATGGTGACTCACCTTCCCTCACTGCAACTGTGTCTAAGTGCTGCAAAAGGTGAGCACGGGTTTCCGTGTCTCCTGCCAGGGTGAAGACATAGGCTAGCAGAGCTGTAGTGTAGGTGTTGCTGAGGTCATTAATGGACTCCCTGAGACAAGACAAGCTATTATTCACCACAGGAACCTTTAAAAGATCAAAAGAAGAGCCCTATGAAGAAAAACTTAACAAGGGCCCAATTGACCCTGCCCAGGACAGGACTAGGGCCCCACTCTGGAGGAGACTCGAGGGAAAGTGCCTGGTTTACTCTAGAAGGAAGACTAAAGAGGCAACATGGGTATGGCCTCCTGTGGCCCGCTGTCCCTTGGACATTCAAAAGGTGCCAATGGCAATATATAGTGAAGGTGTGCCAGTATCTTAAATTCCAACCCCCATCTCATACCTCTCCACAACAAGAAATCCAATAAAATGCAGAATGACAGGCACATATAAAACATATGTGAAACAAAAACCAACAAACATATCCACATTTTCAGAAAGGAAAATGTTCAGTATGTTCTTCTTCTTAATGTTTTGACAATTAAACACTTATAAGAAACACTTATTAAAGCACTTTCTGGTAAGTTTACAAAAGCAGCGTCTGACACCATCATTTAAGAAATCATGGGATTTTTTAAAAACGTATATCACCGAAGTTGATCATTTCCCTGATGTAATTATTTGTTTATTTTCATTTTTATGACTGGAAATAGAAATAATGCTTTAACATATTTCTTTTTCACCTACAGACAGAAAGTAAGCAACTGACTTAGAAATCTATCATAAAAATGTCTTTTAAAAATGAGGGGAAAATGGACGTCAAAAGAAGAAAATGAAATAAACATATACAAGTCAGTGTTGTATTTTTTTTACATTGTACAAATGGGATCACATCCCTCGAGTTTACTCACATGTTGGGATATATTCATTTCCAAGAAAGCAGCAGTGATGTATGCACTGAGAGTCACTTCATCAGACACACCACCCTGGGGAGTGAAACCAATTTATTTCTGTGTGTTGCCAGAATTTCTCTCCACACAGAATTAGTATCAGTGTCCAGCTGAAGTATGGACTTACCTTCATTCTGTTGTTGAAGAGTTTGCCTGACTTTTTAAAACAGCCATTTGCTTGCTGTTTATTTCCCAGCCATGTCTTAGACTCTTCAATAATTCTTGGATCAATGTAGACAAAAGACTGAGCTTTGGCAAAACTTCTCATCACAAAAGCAGTCAGTCTGACATAAAAAAGCAACCAAAAGAAAACTTCCTCATGTTTCAAAATTATATCAAAATGTGTCACAGTTATACCATTATAAGGTGAGTTGATTTTCCGCATTTTCAGAAATAAAATGATAATGGGATGGGATATTTAAGGAGTAAATTTCACCAACATGCTACTCGCTCAGTTTTGTTTCTGAGGCAAATGGGATATTAAGGTAATTTTTGTTTTCACCAAGTGTTTCCTGGTCCTCTTCCAAATGTGGTGTATGCGCCTTCATTACTTTTGTAGTTCAGCTGTCTTTGGTAACCTGTAACAACAGGAAAATGACTTGACTCTTAAATAGATATTCTATCCATAAACCTTTGCCTTTAGCCCCACTATGAAACGAACACACTCACCACTGGTCAGGAAGTTGGTACCTTTTTCACGATGGCTGGGGTGAGCTGCTGTGTGCCTTTCAAGTACTGGAGGATGTAGATGTTGGGGGCTAGAAGAGCCATGTTCTGCTCTCCACATCCATACGGCATCCGGAGCAGTCCATCCAAGTTCTTCAGAGCCCGGCCGAGGACGTCACCTGATCAGAGGTACTGAGTCACTGAGACAGAACATACAACTTTTCCACGCTTGAACTGCAAATAGATTAAAACTAGTAAACAAGTTAAATATTTAGAAAAATACAGCAGGTTATAAAAAAAACTGTACATACTGAATTCAGATTTTTTGCACTTTGTTATTGGAATTTATTTTCTAAACTATTTTCTAAACTGCAAAAGTGTTGGAGTCTCATTTCAAAGCATGTTTCAAAACCAGGCAAAAACAATGCCAGTTCAGTTGTATTTGTCTTTTATATCCATTTACTATTGTCCTGATTGAAAAATTAAACTTGCTATATTTCTTTTTGGATTAATCTAAACTCATTTGATTAAAATCAAGAGGTTTACCCAGGACCGATACAAAAGTGCGGGCAGATCCTTCAATCACATTCTCAGGCAGCTGTATCTCGGTTTCCTCTGTCAGTGTGTCTCCTGTGTACAGAAAAACAATCACCATACAGAAAGAAGCTTAATCAGAACATCAGTACCAAAATGGTTTCAAATCAGCAGGTGGTCACAGCATCATGAATTATAACAGGTCATACGAGAAATCAGACACCTACAATTACACCTATAAGCACAAAAAAAGTATTAAAACAATAATAACAACAACAACAACAACAACAACAACAATAATAATAATAATAATAAGAGTGCTATGAGTGTGACCTAATATTTTCACACAGAGGTCTCCAGACTGACTCTTACCAAGCATGTCAAGTTTGTTACATACTGGACATAGTGTATATATGAGATATAACTATAAATATCTCATATACAGTTGAGATATACTGTAACAACTAAATGTCCTGTGGGGAATTATCAAAATTTGGTGTGACACCCACAAACACCCTTCAACAAAAACTCAAAAGCTTCACAATTTGGTGTCGCCAAGGTCTTTAGATTGAACTAAAAGGCTGTAGTGATCCTATTAAATCTCTAGAAGTTTGTAAAAGTACAAAAGCAGAAAATGGTGCAAACATTCCATCTTAAATTCCAAATATTTGAATTCTTAGGTTAAGAGTATCACTCCAGAAGGCTTTTTTTTAATTACATGAGGCTTTGAAATTTCATAAATGCAAATGAAACAACACTATGCCTGCTTCATTTAATATTTTAGGTGGGGCTATAGAGCCAATTGGCCACACCCACTAGCAGGACCAATAAAATAGTGTCTTCATCATGTCTGAAGTGTGTACTAAGTTTTGTAACTTTTTAAGCTTTAATAACCTCTCAACAACAACTTCCTGTTCCGTGGTGAATGGCCATGCGTGCCATTAAATGAAAACTCAGAATTTCTACATGGAAACAGCTTCAGTGTCTTAGATTTATTCAGACCACTTTTCAGGGAAGATGTGGTCAACCTGTGAGGAGTGGTGCATAAAGTTTTCCTCTTGCCAGTGGAACTCGATTACGGTAGAATATTGGCACATAGATCTGTTCAGGTTAGGAATAAAAATGGTCATTTCAAACACATTTGCTTTATAGCCTAATGACCCATGACTGTTATGCAAGTTTAATAATAACTACATCATTGGTCAAGTACACCAATGACATAACAGTGGGGGTCCTAATCTCATCTCAATAGAGACATGAACTTTTGTAGCATGGTGCAACAACAACAACCTGAATCTGAATGTTGAAAAACCAACTCTTCGACTTCAGAAGTAATCAGCCCATGTATTAGGTCTGCACTCGCAGGCCTCGCTGGCTCAGAGACTTATCACCGTGAGCAAAAGCAAGACAATCAGAGCTCAATCCATTTTAACTTGCGCAAGGGGAGCCCAGTCGGAATCTCAGAGTTGTAAGCTCTGCACCCAAACTCCGGCAACTCCAAATTCCAGCCTCCCCTGCAGCCTTTTTATTCAGTGAACACAAGCCCCCATTGTAAAACCCTTATGGTGTGTCGTAAAAGTTAAAGCACCGTGTGTGTGTATATGCATGTGCGAGCACGTGAGTGAGTGTGTGTGTGTATGTGTGTGTTCTCTTATCATAAAAGGGTCATCTGACCTCACCCCGTATATGGCTCAACTCCTTTAACGGTCCACAATATATAAAGACAGGTGAGCCCCTAAAGGGCAAGAAGTGTACATTCCTTACCAAATAAGAAAACCAGAACCTTTACATGGAGTATGTCTGCAGTTAAACGTTATAGCTAAACAGCTTCCCCAACCATCCTACATGTAAGATAGAAACAGAAAAATATCTGAACATGCAGTTCAGGACAAGGTTTACAGTGTTAAGCACAACTATGACAACTTTTATCAAAATCACTCCATCAACAATGACATGCTCAGAAAAAACATAGAGCTCGAAAAACTTAATAAGAACTTGAAGTGCAAAAACAATGAACTCCAGGTGCAAGAGCAAGAACTGAAGAAAACACATAATGAACTGCAGTGTATGCTACAAGAAATCCAGAGCAGAAATCAGGAGTTAGAAGACATGTACAAAAAAGTACAACAGACGAATACAGACATGCACAAGGCAAAGCTAATACAGGAGGCAAAATCGAAAGATCTGAAAGAAAAGCTTGAAGAAAAACAAGCAAAATTAGAAGAACTGGAGAAAAAAGGCAAGAAACTTGAGGAGGAAAATGCAGTAACAATCGAAGAACTGAAAACCCTCATCCTAGAGAAAAAAGCGCTCATGGAACAGTGCCTGAAAAAGAAGAAGAAGAAATGTTTCTGGTTTTTCTGGAGGAGGGACCCTCCTGTTTCCTCACTTAATCATGAGAAGGCGTAGCCTCATCTTCCTCCACCGCCTTCCTATCTCCTCACCCCTCTCCCCCTTTCTCTCCTACCACCTCTCCATCACTCTCCATTTTTTCTTTTTCCCCTCCCTTCTTAAACTCTTTTCTTTCTTTTTTTTCACCCTCACCCCCCAACTAGTCAAGGCAGATGACCCTCCCTGAGTCTGGTTCTGCAATAGGTTTCTTCCTTTTTAAAGGGAGTTTTTCATAACCACCGTCGCCTAGTGCACTTGCTCAGAGGGAATTTTGGGGGTTTTCTCTCCTCTGTCTCTTTCCTCCTTTATATCCCCTTTCTTTTCACCTCCCCCTCCGCTCTTCTTCCTTTCTCTTCTACCACCTCTCCCCATCCTTTCCATCACTCTCCATTTTTTCTTTCTCCCCTCCCTTCTTCATTCTTTTTCTTTTCTTTTTTTGCCCTCACTTAACTTATTTTTAACTAACAATAAACACAATCAACCATAGTTTTACATGTCAAATCAATGTCTTCATTCAAGAATAATTAATCTTAAGAATTAAAAACAACAAACGGGTGATAGCTGTGTGTGTTGATGGGGCGACACATTTATGTTTTACATTTTTAGCAGATCTCCTGGTTTGACTCACCCAATAAAGAAAGGGATAGACAAAAAACACAGATTTATGTTTCTCTTATGTAACAGGCCAGAATTTCAGCAGATGTTTAACATAAGAGAAACATGCATAATATGCATTATTTAGACTGATTAAAAACACAGATTTTATTCACATTTGGATTAAAAAATTAAAAAAATAAATAGATGAAGGAACAATTGAACATATTCTTTAATAAAAACGTTAACATATTGTAGCACTGTAGAAATTTACAGATAGCTAGGACCAGAGTCTAGGTTTGATAGAGAGAGCATTCTGATTGGCCTGTTAAATTCAAGCTTAATGTTCATTGGTGGATTTCTCTTCTGCACACAGGTGGTTCAGATCTGGGCAGTTGGAGTCAGTTGTTGACTTTTAGAATCATCTTTTCTGACTGAATGATTAAAACGTACGGCATTTAGCTGTCTGTAGTGGATTCTCCCACATTTCAGTCATTCAGTGGTTAAAAGAATATGAACTTTTAATATTCATTCAGATGTTTTCTGACTCTAAATTTTCTTTTGTCATTACTCATCTTTTTCTAATGTAAATTTTAAACATGTTCAGCTACTTTTCAACTTCTTCTGTGAACTTCCGCGTCAACGGTTCTGCCCTTTTATTTTCAGGTGAAAAATTCTGTATTTTTCAGCTCATTCAACATTTTTAACTTAACATTCAGCAATTATTTAATTTCAGCTCAAAACATTCAGCTATCAGCATTCTTTAATAGTGATATCTAATTTGTAAGTGATAATAGCCAAACATATCGGAGGGCTCAGTGCTAATAAAATACTGAGTTTTGACTTTGTTTCTTGCTTTTCTGTTTAAAATAGGGAGTTTGAGCTTCAGGGGAATTTCTTAATTTTATAATGTAAAACTTCTTAATGTAAAATGTCTTTAAAGCTGAGTGCTTCGGTTAGGGTTAGACCTCATAGGGTCAGTCAGTGTTTAAATATTTAAAATAACTAAAGCTGTCTGAGAAATGTGAGAAATGAGCATTTGCCTTTCTTATGCAGTGAGGAAAAAGGCAAAAAGTTTCTTATATTGCATTAACTTGAGAAGCGAAAGGCTTCGAGTTAATAAATATGTAGTTCCCCTCCATGACTGCTTTCTCTACTTGTCACAGGTCTGAGGCAAAAAGGTTTGGATTGGTTTAATTAACCTTTTCAGGCTGAAGCATGCCACATTCACAAAAAGCAAAGGTTGATTTATTTTTCCTTTCCACTCCAATTAATCGTCTCACACCTTTCGGCCTCCTGAGCTACAGATGACAAGGATTTTCTAGCTCCGGTTACTGACTGAGCAGTAAAGCCGGACCCGAGGGCTCAATCATCCTTTTTGACTCCTGTGGGTGACCCCACAGATGGTCCCTCTTTTGTTTTCTTATGGCCTAAAATTAAAAAGCAGCCATCTGTGTAAAGGCAAAGAAGGTGAAGTCACTAATGTGGTCTGGTCAAACATGGCCCGAGGGATATAAAATCCATCCAAAGAAGGTCTGACTTTTTTTTTGTTCATTTGCAGCAGAGAATAAGAGGAAACCTGCACAAAGAGTTTTCACGTATGGCGAAGTGAAGCCATGGTGTGCGGAGATGTGATTCCGTAACAGGGCTTTCATGTGGAACCGTGCTGTCTGCTGTTACATAAACAGCTTTACAAAAGTGAGCAGTCCTCCACATTCTTTCTATAAAAAGACTCATCACTTCACCCCTCTCATAATCTGGCTTTATTCTCTCCATTCCAGCAGTTCAGGCTCTGAGGAAAATGAAAATCAGAGGTAAAAGGGAGAACGCGGTGATGTTTCTGTTCCTTATTCCAGTATGGAAACAGGGAAAGAGCCGGGTTCGAGTATGGGAACCAGTACAGCGAATACTGTGTAAATGATGAGTTTTACACATGACATTTAAAGGTGCTCTGCAGTATTAACCCGTACCAGAGTGTAATAAATATGATTACTGATTCATTTCAATACACTGAGCATCTAATATCAGGGGCTCTGACCTTTCAATTCAGTGAAAGGTGCTATTTGATACTCCAAGTCGACACCACTTCCCTCCTGAGATCCAGACCTCTACATTGTGTCTCTCTGATGTACAGTTTTGTCTTTGTTTAGCTGATTTGCATCAGTTTGAGGTCACTTTGTGTCTTCCTTGTATTTTCAGTCATTCTCAGTCCTGATCCCTGAAGGGAGTCACCACAAAGAATCAGGAGCCTCCACCTGCCCCTTCTCTCATGCTCACATGTGAGTAATGTCACAAACAACATCCATAAACCTTCTCTATTTTTTTTTTTTTTTGTTGGCTTTTACTTGTTTTTGCTTATTATTCAGTGGTAGTGATTAGCATATCTGGCTTATGCAGCAAAAATTTCTGGTTCAAGACTGGTTCAGGAAGTGCATCATGTGCGCTGTATTGGTGTTAGAAGCAGCAGGCAGTGATCCTGGTACCCCAGGACCAATTACAGTAACAGGAGAATTAAACATGAATAAGTAAAAGGATGAAAAACAAGCTGCACATACAAGGGCTCTGGTTTTGCCTGAATTCAAGCCCAGGACCTCTCTAGTCCTGAGTTGACAGTGAAGTATTTACGCCTGTTTCAAGCCTAATTTTTGCACATCTCGTTTTTGATATCTTGCACCAGTTCTGCTTCTTGTCATCATTTTGCGAGTCTCTTCAGTGCTACTGGATTTTTTTGTTGTTCATTTCAGCATGTAGATGTCTCCAGCCCTGGAGGTTTATCAACCATGCCAAACTCACAAAGATGTGAGCTTTGATAACTTCCGACGGTATGGTGGATAAATGGCATTCTCCAAGCCGCCACAGACAAGCCCTTTAACAAAAGCTTCACCATGCTTAGCATCACCAAGGTCTTTTGATGAGATTGAGAAACAAAGTTGATCAAATTGAATCCCTTGTAGTTGGTGGAAGCATAACACAAATTGAGTCTTAAATTCAAAATGGTAAACTTCCTGTTGGGTTTTGGGTACAGCTTCAAGAGCTTTACGAGCATAAGTGAGCTGTGGGGTAGACAAATAAGCAACCATGCTCTTTCTCAGTGTCATAAAACATTTTATTTATTACACACATAAGAAAAAGGAAATATACACATCAAACTATAGACTGTGACTTCTGGAAATGTAAAACAAAAGCAGCTTTTGACAAAACAACAAATAATGAAGAATATGAGATTTTCCATGTTTCAGTCATGTATGTGAAAGCACGCACCAGTGGTAACGAGCGAAAAGGCAGAATTTACAAAAAGAGCTGCAATGGACTTTTTCAATTTCTAGTGTAAAGACTTGGTGCGCACAAGAAGTCCATCTTCTTTCAGCTGTTAAAGCCATGTGCATTCAGGCACATGTGCAGCAAGCCTCAAAAGAACATACTCCAACATATTTACAACACAAACTCCCGACTACGGGAAGAATAAGTGGCTTTTAAAATGAGTTACAGCTGAAGGGGGAAGGAGAAAGATCTGACAGAGTGCACGACATGTTTTCTCCCAGTGAAGTGCAGCAACAGTGTTTCACTCGTGTTCGCTCCGTTTGTTCAGAGAAGTGAAGTGAGAAATAATTAATCCATCAAGAAAAGCCAGCAGGGCAGCAGAGCACAAGTTACATAATTACAGCGATTCTTATTAAGCTCTGCTGTCATCTCCTCGGAAAAACTAAATGTGCCTCGACTTTAAAGGGTCAGTTCACCCAAAATTAGAAACGCACTTTCACTCTGTGCGGATCATTTTTGTTTAGTTTGCTCCAAAAATCAGAAACCTCCATCATGGGAAGTTTTCATTAGAAGGTCCCCACATATTTTAAATTAAATTATCAACGGTAAGAGGGTCTAGAAGGAAAGTCATTTTTCAGAGCTCCCCAAACTAATTAGCACTCACCTAGAGGTGCAGCAATTATTCAGTAAATCTAGATAAAGAGGAGATTAACGGGCAAACTTTCTGATTAGCCGATCACTTTTTTCTACAACGGTCATTTTTCACTCTTTGGGGACATTAAATATGTCAAATGAAATCTTGAGAAGATGATCCGTAGGATTAATCAAGAGAGTACTAAGTAACTGCCCTGCATGCCCCTCCATCGTGTCCTTGTAAGAACAGCAATCTCACTAATAGATACCACTACGTAAGTTTTTTTTTTCTTTTAAATTTGGGTGTACTAGCGCTTTAAAATTTGCATTTTTGTGCCTGAGTACAGCCCACATACAGAAATTCTCCACAGCAGACGTGCTGACACGCCACAGCAGGAACACAGAGGTGTTACTAATAACTTAAACAGAGCTA
>VUQG01027880.1:6754-34129 GCA_015106755.1 Etia nguti | reverse complement strand
GTTGATGTAATCCGTAACACAGCTGTGAGATTGTCAATATTGTCCTGATGAGAATCACAAAGAACATCCCAGTCCGTTGACTCAAAGCATCCCTGCAGAGTCTCTTCCGACTCCCTTGTCCATGTTGTAACAGTTTTCATGGCTGCAGGTTGTCTCTGAACGGCAGGTCTGTAAAGGGGCTGGAGGTAGACAAGGTTGTGATCAGCCCTGCCCAGAGGAGGGAGAGGGCTGGAGGTGTATGCCTCAGTAGCATTGGCATAAAACAGGTCCAGTGTTTTATTGTCTCTGGTTTTGCAGTCCACATACTGCTTGAATGTGGGTAGAACAGTGGAGATAATTGTGCTTCTGTGTACAACGGCAGCTTCCAGAAGCTCTGGATTGCAATGGCAGCTATTTAAGCACATTTCCGTCAGCTGAACTAATTTTTTTTGGTAACACTACTACAGTACAGTACATCCAGGCAGTTACAAACGCACATAACGAGGGTTCAGCACAAACAGACACGCAAACTGACTGCTGAAATCTTGGCAACAGCTGCTTAGCAGCGGAGACGCTGAGAGAGCTTGTTGCTCGTTTGCCTTTTTTCTTTGTTTCCACTGGAAGATTGTGCAACTGAAGGAAGGAGAGGAATCTGCTGATTGCTATCCATTCACTTCCTGTCCCTCACCCCAGGGTGCAGCTGTGTTTTTGGAGCCTGTGGAAATGGGTACAGGCTGCTCCCAGGATGTGTTGATTGGTGGCAACTGGGCTGGTTTTGCATTCCGGAGTGCGCCATGGACAGAGAGGCTTGCCTCAAAGTGTTTACACTGACACACTACTGCGACACATTTGTCACGTCAAAGAGCATCAAAGTGTCAGTGACGCACATCGACAGTGTGTACACAGGGAAGGGCTGCTGTGCTGCTTCTCTGTGTTACATAACAGCCTACATGTGTTTGACAGGTAGTTAATGCATGCCCCCGGGAGACACTAATGATTTGCACTCAACTGAAAATAGGACCACGTGATGACGTGCTGCATGGTGAGATGTTCTAAACCAGAGTATCATGTGATTAGCTGGAGCAGAAAGCCTCGATTGTATTCCATCCCCAGCTGACTCTGATGGCGCTAAGAACATTTAGATTCTTGCATCTGAGCAAAAAGAATAACAATAGTAACAATTGTAAAGATGAAAATGGTTACATTTGTATTCATGTTTCCCTTTTTCACTCACCAGTCCTGCCAATAAGCACAAAGAAATCAGAAATGCAGAATGGCTTGACTAAGAATTCTAATTACTGATCAATAAGAAGGTGGAACAGGGTTTGGTTTTTTGTCCGATGTACATAAAGAGCAAGCGAAGGCATGGTGCGTTCAAAGTAACGCAACGCACGAAGACAAAGATTTATATTTCAATAGCATTAAGCACGAGAGGGAGAAATAAAAGCTTCTATTACTGAAGGAGACCGATCTGCCTTATCAGACACAAAGCAGTTTCTCTTCAGCGCAGCACTCGAGTATAATGAACAGAAAATTAACTAATGTAACGCCCGAGGCTTTCTCGTGCTGAACGATGTGCTGTTCCCTACAGGTTTACAAAATGGCAGAGCGGCGTTTCCCTCTGGATATTCCATGTGACCGAGTTACATAAAACTTATGTGTAAATTTCATGACATGAGACGGTGCCAGAAGGGGTGACCGCTAAATCTCTCGAGTGAGTCACTGAATTATGCAAGAAACGATATGAAAGTTAAACACGGACGTGGCTAATGCATGAACAAGCATTCAGTGATAGCATACAGTGATAACTGAGTCATTCGATTATCAGCTGCAGTAACCAACAGCCATGCTACTCTGCATTAAAAGCCATCAGGCATCAACCTGACAGCACGTCTAAGAGTGAAAAATAACCCAGGTGCGGTATCATCATCAGAAGAATGACTCCATAAAAACAAAACAGATGTTTTCAAACAACTGCAGGAAAAATGAATGAAAGAGCAGAAGCAGGGCTGCGTGGATTTGAATATTTCTTGGAGCTGAGTGGATTTTATTAGAAGGCAAACTGAGCTGAACAGCAGGACATCACAAAATATGACAGACAAATCTGCCTATTTGTTCAAAATCTAGATGGCTTTCAGAAGCACACGTGCACATGTGACTGCACACAAGCTTTGTGCTCGATTTGCACAATATCCTTTCTTACTAAACACAGAATGGCATTCCTATATCAAATAACATTACTACAGTAAACCAAAAAGCAGTACCCGTATTCCTGGTGCTTCTATGCCAGTGTAGAATAACAGACCTATCATTGATTATTTTTAAAATTGGTTTTTTTTAATAGTATTATAAAAAGTACGTTATTGAGAATGATAAGCAACACAGAACGCGTTTTTTTTTACCCGACACAGTAAAATCTTATCGGCTGATACCTTCGTGTACTCAATGCTCCTGGAGCGGGCCTCCCCAAGGCCTTATATAACTCGTGACATAATACCACTGCGCTCAGCAAAGACATCAAATATTTAACACTGCCGGCAATGCGCTCACTAAGTGAAGTCCTAGATTGGTTCATGGCGAATGTAACAAATAAAACATTTAGGATCAAAACAAAGAGCCTGTCAGCGGTGAGCTGTGGCAACAAAAGCCGGAACGATGTGACTGCCGAGTACCTGCAGAACTCTTCTGGGAAGTGACACGGCATATGCTGTCTTTAAACACTAAATAAAACATTTGTTTCATCGTGACTTCACATGATTATTCCAGGCAAGAAAGTCACTGAAACACAGGAAAGCCATCTGATGCTTTTGGCTCTGATGACACAATAAGCAAGATCAAGCACAAAACAAATCATCTATATCAGGGGTGCGGAACTCCAGGCCTCGAGGGCCGGTGTCCTGCAGGTTTTAGATGTGTCCTTGATCCAACACAGCTGATTTAAATGGCTAAATGACCTCCTCAACATGTCTCGAAATTCTCCAGAGGCCTGCTAATGAACTAATCATTTGATTCAGGTGTGTTGACCCAGGGTGAGATCTAAAACCTGCAGGACCCTTGAGGCCTGGAGTTAGACACCCCTGATCTATATGATCCATAAATGTTTTATAGACTGAATGACAAACAAAATCAATCCTAATAACTGTGACGGCTGGAGTGATGCCACGATCTGAAAAACCTTTTGAGAGTCAGACAGCGGTATTAGGAGAGAACAAATAACTGACGGTTGAATACGTAAAACTGTGGCTTGTTTCCATAGCAGCTGGCATCACAATGGACTGACGGGTTATTATTATTAAAACTTTAAAAATACAAGCAGAAGTTGAATAAAACCATCTGACATAGTGATAAAATAATGCTGCTCTTCACTGTCTCAGTTTAACCACATTGAAGTCACAAGCAGACAAAAACAGTCCAAAATCTGTGATGTAATGATGACATTTATATCCTATAATATGTTCCCTTTATGACAGTTTATGACAGGTACTTAAGATTGATGAGATAACCTCAGCGAAAGTGTAAATGTAAAGCCCGTGTTTTACGTTACACAATATAAAACGAGGGCAGAGGTTGCTGTGTGCGTAGTCCTGAATGTAGCCCTTTGCTCAGCACTTCATCAAATTTACATCTCAATAGATAATAGTGAGATAGAGCTCAGGTTAAAATAAGCTGTTGAAGCCAGAAATCAAAGGCAGCTTAATGAGGTGACACAAAACTCAATTCACATGTGACCCTTCTTTTACTTCTGCTAAATCTCCAAGATTCAAATGAAGCTGCTAGGTTACTAAACACTGATCTCCTGTTTAGGCTTAGTGGAGGACCAGCATGAAGAATTTCATCCTGTGAGACGCGTGTAGTTATGACTCTGCAACTGACAAGGACACGCTAACTGCACCTATAAGCTAGCAGCTTAGTGGTTGCTAAGGTATGGCTAACAGATCAAGAAAGACCTATAGGGTTTTTTTTCCAAGGAAATATATTAACAATGAGGTGCACAACTGTTTGGAAATGTTGGCATGACACAGTCATTGTAACAGCTACTTGTCTGGACATGCTGCAACAAAGAGCGCAAGAATTTCGAGAACATGCTTGAATACAATACCTGGTAAGAAGGAAGTTATAGCTAATGGCATGTGTCACTGGGTATGTGCACAGCCAGATCACGCTTTTACCAAGCTCCAAAGCAGCCATTTACATTTACTCTTTCCAACAACAATAAAAATACAGTTATCATTGTTATGTAGATGAATATTCCCTACCTGTAGTCTGGTTGTGAAAAACAGTCAAGCAGGTCTTTGGCTGTTAACCTGGAATTCTCAGTTACAATCTGAAACAGAAAGCAGTTTAAGTGAGCTAAAAAAAAATAGCACATGAAGAAGCGCTTAGCATGGCAAAGTCCAGTGCATCTAATTTTGTACCAATAACTGTCATATGCCACTGACATTGTTGGAGTGGATGATGCTCAGCAGTGTCTGGACTTCTTCTAAGCCGGGGGCTGATAACAAGACACTGAATACAGAAAAAAACAATGTTAGAACTGATCTCTGTTACAAGAAAATATAGCTGGGATTGATATACATTTCTATTTTCCTTAGCCAACTTAGGGTTGGGGGCCCTGGAGTCTACCCCTTTTAAAACACGGTGACAGGCGAAGCATAGCCTGGACAGGTAACCGGCCCGTCACAGCGCTAACACAGAGGCAGCAGCACTGTCACATCTATACATGGAGACAATTTAGTGTCACTAGTTAACCGTGCATGCGTTGACGTGGTTGTGAAAGGAAACCAGAGCACTCAGAGGAAACCACAGTAAGTACAGCAAAGATTTCATTTACCTAAGAAGCCTCTGCCCTGCTCTGCCACAACCTTCCAACCACTCACAAGTCAATTACAATCATTACTTTACCTTCAGTCTGGGCCTTTTTGACATTACCACCCACATAAATATTGTTATACACCAAGCACACACACCTATTTCACGATGGCAGCCTGCAAACCACATGGCCACAACCACACTCAGCAGTGAGTCCCTGGACCTGTACAGCGTGTTGCGTGATTTCGATAATGTAATATCTGAATAAAGGCTAAATATCAAAAAGAAAAACAAATGCTCGGGTTCATGAACCATCACGAAGAGCCCCCCAGACACAAGGATCTGTGCGCGCAACCCAAAGGCCCGGACCCAGATGCCGGACTATGCTCGTCTCTGACAGGTCTGAACTGATTTTATGGCCAAAGGGAGACCACCAAATATTTGGAAGATGGTTTTAACCAGTGTGTAAATATTCTTCTGCGATTTCACTAATTTGCTCTGATTAAAATTGTGCCAGACAAAATGAGTTTGCAGTTTCATGTTTTATCTGTGCATTCTTCCACAACCGTGCATCTGAATAAAATGCAAAAATGCAAACCCACACTGTCATTAGCTGCATTACTCTGACGCACACGGGGATAATGCAGAGTGACAAACAAAAAGACAGCAAGGAAGGGAAGTGGCGCAATGAGGATGGAGGGATAGGAAATGGGAGAAAATGGTAGGAAATGACAGTGTCCTAAATTATCCATATCTAGTGTCCGCAGAATGAGAAAACTAAAAAAGAGGAAGACAGAGAGATAGAGTGCATGGAATGACTCATAGCTCTGCTCAAACACATGAAAATGAGCCCGGCTGTCTCCAAGGCAACCGTGTTCGTGCAGCCCCATACACACATGCATGCGTACGGACTGGCGCAGATTTACACACAAATTCTGAACAGTGAATCCTGCAGTGATTCATATTTATATTATTTTTTATGCTCTGAGCTGGTAGACATCAAGTTTAAGAATCTTTAATCGTGACCTGACTGGAGATGCTTCACACTAATGTGGAAATGCATTCACAGCAATATTACTCAATCTGACAGAAGTTCACATTTTTGTTTCCAGCTTTTCACTTGACTGGGAGCACTCATGTTATTACGCCATAATGCATATTCTGGTATGTCCCTCTTAGATTTTTAGAGACAGTATCCTATCTGATGAATTCACTTTGTCTACTTTACTAATCCATTTAAAGCGGCACTTATTAGCCTCACACACGCCCACGGGTACGCACGGACGCAGCAGCTGCAAACTCGAGAGAAAGCAGGATTATCAGAGCGTTCAAAAAGAACGCCACTGTGGCACAATGTGTCAGGAGGTTTTTGTACAGACAAAAATTATTTGCAGCTTCACCAGATCATATGTTAGATGTGATGTAATATCTGGTAATGAAGTCCCACCATTCAAAAACAATAAAAACAGACGAGCTCGGAGGCCTAAATGGTTTGAGCGTCAACAGAATTCACTGCGGACACGTTTTCAGCAGATTAGCTTTAATTATTTGAGTGGCCTTCTTTGTTGGCTTTCAGGATATCGCGCTGTGACAAATTTCATACAATTCAAAACCACAACAGATGGTTATATGTCACCACGAACACCGCGTCACTAGCAAAGCAAAAGCTTTTCTACACTGTTTTTGTAACTCGGAGTGTATCTGACATCAGACTGAAATAGAGGAACATCAGGAGACACCTTGTGCTTTGGATGGCAGCGGTTTATTGTTACCTTCCCTCAAAGAGACCCAAATGTCACAGTGAATGCTGTCCAGGAAATAAATAATGAATAATTGTCACTTTTTGTGTCCTACACACAGAAGCGAGGTGGGATTAACGAGGTTGACACCGAGCTACGATTCACGACTCTAGGAAACTGAAGCGGTCAAATGGAAATCGGCCATTCTTGACTTTGTTATGTACACAAGCTCTTCCTACTGTACCACGTGAAATATCCTCTGTAAAAAAGAGCTATTGTTGAATTTTTCCCCCACACCTGCTACAGCAAAACAAGTGTAATCGAGTGAATAGGAAACAAATTAAAAGGACGTGACTGCAGCCGCATAGCTGAAGACGATTGTGATGATTCCTGTTAACGTGAGAACAAACCAAAGATTGACTCGGCTACTTTTCCCAGCGTGATAAGTACACACAACGTGCTACATGCTGACAATGCAGGCACAAGAAGTGCATTCTAGACATTTTTCTTGGAGTTCCTACCAGAAACTTCCCGCTACACTGAAGCACAGACTGTTGCGTCATGGGAAAGGTGATAAGGCAAAGCTACAAGGTCAAGGAGATTACAGCCTGTACTACGGTGCCAAATGAAGCCTGAGAGCAATGAGAGCATAAAACACATGCGCACAGGAAGGAGAGGGGTTGCGGTTTAAAGGACTTCTTCGAAAAGCTACTTGTTGAGGCAAAGGTAAGACACACCTGTGAAAGCATAAGGAAAGCGTGACAGGTTAAGCAAGATCAAACTCCTCTGTGGAGGTTACTGAAGGACACGGATCCAGATGTATCTATAACATTTGTGAAACGGTGACTGCGACGCACACACAGCTAAAATCTAAAAAAGCAACAGGAAGGGGCCTCTTGCAAATGAAATGAAAGATGAGTGAAATGTCCAGTGGTATTTTTTAACTGACGTGACATACCTGCTGAAAGCTTGGAGCAGCTGCGAGACCATGGAGGACAGTTTGTGCAAACAGGCCAAGGCATCCTGTGGTGGTGGAGGACCTCCCTCTGGCTGAGCGCACTGCCTGGTGTGAGGGTCAAAGCCCAGAGCTTTGAACACTTCCAAGCTAAAACATAACAGAAAGCAAAAGATTTCAGGGGGTCAGCGGGATGGAAAGAAAAACAAGATGCACTTCAAAATAAACTCCAAAGTGTGTTTTTTGTCCTGGAAAACGATTTCACGTCACTATGCGTGGACTATTTTGTAATTCGTCAATTTCTTCCTCCACAATTCAAAAGATCTGGCTCTTATACGATCATCATAGTACGGTGCTGCAGCAGAATACGATAACTTTTGAATTGATGGTGAACTGATAGTTATTTAAATAAATCCAAGCATATGTGCTAGTAAGCAATCCTAATGTGGCACCTGCAGTATAACCACAACACTCCAATAACAAAAACACCCACCTTAGTTGACACACGTGAGACCAGATCCTCTCAAACACGGCCCACACTTCCTGGTGACAGTCTCCGTTAACGTCATCGTCATTCATGACAACGTCGCAGGCTGAACATTCTCCCCCCGTAGGAAGATTTGGCTGATAAACAATATGAAAAATACATTTCAAAACAAACAAACAAAAAAACTCAAATTGCTACGTCTAATAACAAAATACATACTTCTCTCTGGGTAACGTTTAGCTTGTTATCAAGACTGTTTAAACATACGTACCTTACTGAGTACAGGCACAATATACGTGACACAAACAGACACAACCACGATACATCATTAACTCTTCATGTGGCTGCAAACTGTCACAACGTACACATAAACCCATTAAGTCTTCAAATGCGCTCGAGTTGACCTGAGGTTGTAGCTTGTTCAAAATGTCGTCCAGTACAGCGATGGCTCGTGGAACATGCTTTGAACTTCTCGAAAAAGCGTTCACAAGCTCTTTGGCATCTTGAACGGCCACTGAGATGGCTTCACGGTCCACTGTTTCATCTGAGAAAACACACACACGCATGCATACATGCAGTATGCCCATCAGCTGACTGCACATAAAGGTTAACCTAACTAGAATGTGCTAAATCAAGTGAAGCTAAATGAACTCTGTTTTACATCATGCAACAAAAACTGAACTATTATGAAAATGAGCTCTGTTGCAGGGCTGTTGTGTTACTGTTATAGTCAGGTGGAAACCTACATATAAACAGCAAAAAAGAACTGGTGTGAATTTGAAAATAGAAGCGCAGAGTGACAGTGAGCTCGCATGTGCACATGTTGTGCACAATCCCAGAAAACATACATCCACACATAGAACAAGGTTTAGAGCACATTAACATTTTCCACAAAAAAAACACATAAACACACATTATTTTCTATAAATATGAAGGTCAGAGTAAGTTTTCATATATGCATTCTTTTCTTATTGGCATTCTTTACCATAACAGCTACATATCTATCAAGGACGTTTACCCTCCCATTTCCAGCTGTAGCCCTAAAAATGAGAATATTGTTACCTTACAGATGTCTATGAAGAGACTGTGTCCTCACAAACATAGCTATTTTTAAAAAACAAACATCCAATCGACATAATGCTTTCCCCTTACCCTAACCCTAGCCATGAAAAATGAATGCCTAACCCTTACCCTAAACCTAACCATAACCCACCTCTAACCCTGACACTAAAACCACATTTTGAGTCTCAAAAATGCCTTCAAACTCGTGGGGACCGGGATTTTGGTCCCTATAAGGGCTGTTGGTTCCCACAAGTATAGTAAACTTCCAATTTTGGGTCCCCACAAAGATATGAATACACGCTCACAGGCATGCACACACACCCACAGCCTTCTTAGGGGACACCAGAAAATCACATGCAGTACTTTTCCACTCCCAGATTTGTTCTTAGCCTCAGATACAGTTCATCCAGCCTTCCTTTCCTCCTTCTCCTCGCCCTTCTCTCAGCTTCCTGGCACAGAGCCAGACTGCGTGGTACCAAGAAATCAAGCATGCGAACCAAGGATACACACACACAAACACACACCAAGGCCAAAACCACATTGTTTAATCTATTAACATTCTTGCCTGGATTAAAAATTATTGGGCAGCCAAACACAGGTGGACACAGAGCATGAGAAACAGAGACACATGCACGCACACAGACATTCAACACTGTAAGAATACACAAAGGGGATCCAGCAGTAAGACCCAGAAGTGCTGCAGTGGGCGACTCAGCATCTTTCTGACCCACATTTCAGTCTCCTACTTTAGCAGATGACCCGATTCTGTACGCAGTTCTTTAGGGTTCTAGCACAGCGCAGGGCGGACAACATCACACCCCCACAGCGTAAGGCTTACATTCGAGGGATGACTCAGTATTTCACCACTGCTCTCTGCCAAGGTGCGAGGGAAAGCACCGTTTTCTACACAAATAATGCAGAGTATCGGAAATTGGACATTTCATTACCTAACAATGTAACTTTTTGTATAACTGTATGACTATCAGAAAGCTTCAGCTTATAACATTGAAATGATTACAGAGCTACAATAATTATATGGTATTTGCCTTTATACACATAAAGGTTAAATTCTGCTGTTTAGTCTCAGAGGAATCTTGACATCAGCTCCTAGGAAACTGTCATCAAATGCTTTCATCTAGAATGTCTGATACTATCAAGCCTGCGAAATCCAAGAAACAGATGTGATGTCCTTCACAAAAATGCTGCCTGCTAAATTTTCCACAAGATTTATGACACAAAGTTTTAACCAGGGCAAAATCTAATCAAATCAGCACACAAGATTCCAATATAATGCTAATAACAGATTCACTATTCATAACCACTGCAGTATATGAAAGAGTACTCGTTCACCTATATTCGTGCTTACCCGAATTGAAAAAGTTGATGAGCTTTAGAACAGTTTGTTCCTTCCTCCGTGGGACAAAGAGGCCAAAAACAGCAATCCAGTGCTTTTTTATACACTGTAAGACATCTTGAAGTGTCCATGGTGGCTTTAAATAAACTATCTGTTAACGCAAAGAATGATATCATGAAACAATTTCCAAAAATGTTATTTTTGACGTTATTTACATTACAGTTTTATACACAGAATGAACACGTCACTTATGAGGAGCTCGTCAATCAAAGTATGCAACCCTTGTGTACTACCCATGCATGTACGATGCATATCTACCTCTTGTATGTAAAGTAACTCCTTATATTATAACAGCATATTTATACAACCTAACATTTAACTAATGAACCTGTGTTTTTAGTGTCATTGATGTGAAATTCCCCACATTTATTTATTTTACCTCTAGCCAGAGGTCATCATAAGCGGCCTTCATCTCCACTTGTAACACTTCAGACAGCACCTCCCTCAGACAGTCTTCTAATGCAGAAATGCATCCGCTGAGGTCCCAAACTGCCTTCTCCTCATCTCCTTCACTAAGCTGCTTGCTGTCTGTGATCAGTTACATACAAGTATATTATATGTTTGAGTGATTTTAGGCAGTAGATACAGAGGATACAGAGCACATACGAGTAAATGACTAGAAATGAACATCTGTAATACTAACTCAGCGTACTTCTTGCGTACAGTTAATATAGGAGGGGAGGGAATAAAAACAGGAAGTCCATGTGTTGCGGGGGATTCCTAGTACATAGATAGTGTGTGCCATTAACTACTGCATGATGATAAAGCAACACATTAACCTCCGACTCACCTTTCTGTAGGACTCCCACATAAAAGCCTGCCTTCTCTTGACCATGTGGCTGAACGGGTGGGCAACTCGTGCTCAGCGTTGGTGATAAGACCTGAGGGTTATTGCGCGGTGGCACAGAAGCCTGAATGTCTTCAGTGATCTGAAGGCCATGTCTGGATCTCTCAACCTCTGCCTCCAAGTCATTCTTGCAAAGTGCCTTTACCCCACTCAGGAGGGCTTTACTGCACAGATTCTTATCATTACTGAAGATGACAGAATGGAAGCACGTTTTTAATCAGGGGGCAGTGATAAAACAGACTGCATTAAGATAATTTATTTTCACAGACATCCACACTCATTATCAATTCACTGTGCAACACTGAAACGCTGTCTGCCCACTAATTTGATTTAGCAAAACAATCAATGACTAGAGCTGGAAACAGTGCATGGAAATAGGTCAAAATGATGAAAACAAAACAAAATAGCTGCGTCATAAAATCTGAGCCAATAAGTTGCTAAACTAAACTCACATTCCCGTGCTCAGCACATCTATTCTTTGCCAATAGCTGTCTGGCCCTCTCTTTCTTTCTCTCATCCCAACTGGAACTATCTGGCTGGACCCACTCACAGTCACATGCATGTGCATTATCAGCAGAGGACACACTCTGCAGCAGCAGCAGTTTACTGTAGGGGGGGAGGGAGAACTCACGTGCATAAGGTGAGAGCACACTCTGGGTACAGGCTCTGGTACTGCAGGCAGCACTGCAGCACTCTGTCATCGTTATTTTCAGCAGTCAGACCATCTGCATACAAGGGGAGACAGACAGAAGGAGAGAGGAACAGAAAGACAAGACAGTGAGACACAGACATGATGCTTACTTCGTGTGTACACACACGACACCAAAAAACAAAAGGGCACGGTGTGTCTTTCCCCTGTTAAAGACCAGGGAGACTCAACAATGAAAAGCACAAGATGGAGATTTCATGCCTGCTTTAAAAGAGATACTAAAGGCGTATAGGCTCCAAAATCAACCGAAAATATCTCTTCCTCATCTCCTTTGTCATATCTTGTTTAAAAGGTCCTATTGTTTAAAATGTAACATAATATCGACACAGCAACAATGTGCCCTTGAGATGTTTACAATGTATATTATGGTGACTGTGATTTCTTGAAAAAGAGTTCAGCGTTAGTGCCACCTAGTGTCCGTGCAGTGGAGTCAAGCAATCACAAAATACGGTCCCGATCAAAAGTTTAAGACCACTTGAAAAACGGCAAAAAGTCATATTTGCATGGTTGGATCTTAACAAGGTTCCAAGTAGAGTTTCAACATGCAACAAGAAGAAATTATGGCGCCCCCTCCACTGTGGCGTGTGGAAAACATCTCGGGTGGGATCTGCTTGTCATGCCAGTAACGTTGGAAACCATCAGGACCATCAAGGTTACATTTGTTCTCATCAGAGAATAAAACTTTCTTCCACCTTTCAATGTCCCATGTTTAGTGCTCTCTTGCAAAGTCCAAACGGTCGGTTCTATGGCGTTCAAGGAGAACGACAAAGTTTTTGTTTTAGAAGCCCTTCAGTCTCAGATGCCGTCTGATGGTTATGGGGCTGCAGTCGGCACCAGTAACGGCCTTAATTTGGGTCGAGGATCGTCCAGTGTCTTGACCGACAGCCAATTGGATCCTCCGGCTCAGTGCTGGTGACATTTTTGGGTCTTCCAATTGACTTTTTTATTCCATAACCCTCAGGATCATTTAAGGAATTCCAAATGACCATCTTACTGCGTCCCACCTCAGCAGCGATAGCACACTGCGAGAGACCCTACTTATGTAGTTCAACAACCCGACCACGTTCAACAAGGGAATGTTTTTTGCCTTTGCCATCAGAACATCATGACAGTGTGACTACCTGACAGAAAATGACAATGAATCCGCATTTTTGCACAGATTTGGCCTTTTAAAGTCATGTGGTCCTAAACTTTTGATCATCTGTAAAACAGCCTGTTTCAGTTTAAACGTTGTTTTCTATAAATTGCATGCTCAAAGAAATGTTTGGTCTCACTCCCATTTCTTCTTGTTGCATGCTGAAGCTCTACTTGGAACCTTGTTAAGATCCAACCATGCAAAATATGATTTTTTTTGCCATTTTTCAAGTGGTCTTAAATTTTTGATTGGGACTATATATAGTCTAGTCATAAAAAAGATTCATTGCTTAGGACCAACTACAAGTGTTTGTCTATGATCTGCAGAAACCCTGTCTGTCTAATTTTACAAAATGTCTTTTTATTTTGCCGTGCTCTGGATGGTTCAGAGTCTCGTGCTATGATACGAGTTCAGCTTATCTTCCCATAACCTCGATTCCCTTACCCTTAAACATTGACAATTGGGTTAAATGGTTATTTTGAGGTTTTTGTGACATACAAATGTGCCTTAACTGGTAATTGAATCACAACGATCAAGGAGCTCAACCAATGACAAAGTGCTGTGCTTCCACAGGAACATGTGATTGGTCTCCATATTATGGGCCCCAATGCTGGAGATATCCTCCAGGGTTTTGTGACAGCAGTGAAATGTGGTCTCACCAGAGAACAACTAGATGCCACTGTGAGCATCCACCCCGGATCAGCCCAGGTCAGTATCCCACTTTTCCACAATATCTTAAAAACAGTTTAGAAAGAACAACTTAATTTGGAAGCTATTAAGGCACAAAATGACAAACTGCTGCTTCTGACACCTGCTCATATATTTTTCTTAATGGTTTCTGTTATTAATTTGCTGTCTTCTCCGTGATGTCCTGTTACACTTGGTTTTGAAGAACTGTGCTAAGAGCTCACTTTTGAGATATTACAGTGTTCACACCCTAGAAAAGCTCTGCTGTTTGGGGTCATTGCCAGAGCAGCAGATTTAAATGAGTTTCCTACTTTGGATGCAGCCTGTCTGAATTATTCATAGACAATATTTAATTAAAAAAAACTTGACGCTCAAGGCAGCAGAGATTGACCCCACAGTACATGAGCCGGCAATACTTGACATTTTCAAAAGTTAATTAATAAGGCCTTCAATGAAGTGGTAAATAGAGGTCACTGAGCCTGCCAATGTCAGCTATGAAGAGGTCTGGGGATACCGAGTGATGGCTAAATATATATCACCTTGTGGACTACGGCTTGATTGCTCTGCTGTAATTACTGAATGTGACTGTTTGTAATGTGAAATGTGTCAGTCACAATGATGAACCAGTAGTAATTATGATTCAGCGCAGACGTCTGTCTGTCTAAAAATGAGCCATAACAGCTCTGTTTATTTTATACATAGGCCAACGGTTATGATTTAGGCTTAGATTTCTGTCGAAATGAGATGACATCATTGGTCTTTGCAAAAAGTCTGTTGTTGCAAAGACAAAGTAAAACATTTTCTCACTTTTATGGATTGTGCAGGGCAGCGTGGTCAACGCTTGGTCTGTTCTCTCTATGTGCTCACCGCTTTGACCCAGACACAGCATCTGTCTGAGGCCTTGATGCTGAGAGGAAACTGCTGAGGTTAGCTCCCCTGCTGCCTGTCACAGTCACTTACTGCAGCGGTACAGGACAGCGGGCACACGTTTGTGATCAGCTGATTAGTGGAGGTGGCAGAAAGGCCGGATGACCCTCCAGTGACGTTTTCACCTGAACCCTGACAGACAGGCGGGTGACGACTGATAGTCTGCTGCTTTGTGTGTGTTTCTGCTTTTTTATGTTTGTTTGCATTTTTTATGAACTGGTTGCCTTGAGTATAACTTTAAAATATAAAGTCCCACTGAAGCATTTTTTTGCTTCGTTGCTTCAGGGAAGATAAGATGCTCCCTAAGGTTCTGCCTTTGAAAGCCTCTGCAAGCTTAAATTTAGTAGAATATTTTAAAGGCTGCAAGATAGTGATAAGACTGGGATTTGCTGCATTTACATGGAGTAAAAGCTCTGGCTTATACTCTGTGTTTTTATTGCTTGGTACGACCCTCGGGGGGTTTTACAGACTTAATTTCATGTAATGAACTAGACGGAAGATTATGGAATTATCTAAATTAATGGTATTTCTTGGTGAAAGCTATTGCTATAGTCTTTAGAGTGCCCTGTTTTTACTCTCATATTCTGATTCAACATCACAGAGCACAACAGCTGCTTTATAGCGATGGCTGAATATTCGTGCAGGTCATTGAGTGAAGTGTCTCATACAAACGAAGGCAGGGCACATAAAGTATCTCTCTGAAGAGTTCTTTAATCCCACATCACCTCAGTTCTGCACTCTGCATTTCGATTACATTTTTAAAAAAAGTACCTTTGTGAGCTCACAGCATGGATGTGTCCTGTGCAAGGGCATCATTTTCATTATCTTGGTGAGTTGCAGCCTGTCTCGAGTGCACAGGTTCCCATCCACTCCATGTTGTTGCACTCTATGATCATTGATGCTGAGTGATTAGATGCAGATTTTCTTTTGCTATCCTCCCGACCACCTTCTGACTGCCTCTGTGACAGACCTGCCTGCAAAAGATAGATATCCTCATTAGAAAAAGTGCACAGGACTACCTCTTTTTGGCGTGCACTTGAAAATGCAATTAGAGCATAATTTGATCAAAGCAAAGCAGCTTCTATGACTTGTGCAGGTCTCACAGCAAGGTGGAGATGCCATGTAGAGGTCTATTTATCACAGGCCTCTTGGCTTGGACTTTGTTTAAAGGTTTTGCCTGACCTTCTTACAGTATACTCTTACTCCACTAGATGGGACTGTAGCTGTATGAAGTGAATGAAGCAGTTCTGCTTGCATTTAAGTCAAAAACTAAAAATCTGTACTGGTTGACAATAATTTTATTTCATGACAAGCACAAGTCCTCATATTATTGGCTAATGTCATTAATATATGAAACAGAGTTAGATTGCTAATACAGATCTATTCATGTGTATAAGCAGTAGTTTACCTTTGTTGCTCTTCGAGGTGGAGCCAGCTTTAATTCCATTGCACACAGCTGAGTAGTTTAGTCCAGTGGTTTCCAACCCATGGAGCCCAGCAACCTCCAAAGGGTCACAGGATGAAGTGGCTGTAACATGATGAGGAGGGCAGAGTAAAGAGTAAAAGCAAATTCTTGTGCTTAGATCCATCTTTTTTCTTTGCTTTGTGAAATACTCGATCATTTGACCATTTAAGCATAAAACAATCATTTGCAGTGCTTCTAGTTCTCTGTCAGTAAAACAAATCAATCAGCTGAGACACGACAAAGCATCCAAACTACACACTTTGAATGCTAAATGACTATTTTTGGATTTTTGTTATGTTTTTGTTCGAGCTGTTTCATGTTTTATGTTGTTATCACTGGTTCCTGTCTGGATGGTAATTTTTTAGACCTTGATAGCTGGTTTGCCCAGTCTGATTCGTTTCACCTGTGGGGTCTTCCACACCTGCTCCACAGTAATTCTCCTATACATTCAATCAGTTAGTTCTCTGCTGGATTATCTTGTTCTTGTCAGTCTTTTCCTCATCGTGTTTGATATTTTTTGGACTGTTTAAAGGATCCCGTGTGCTCCTCTTGTACTTGTTTGCCTCACTGCTTGCTTTTATTTGTAGGACAGTTGTGTGTTTTAACCAAAGAATTTTATTTCGGACATTAACTCATTTGGACCTTCTCCCTCTGAATCATTATAGTTTTAGCTGTCCAACAGCAACAGTGGAAGAAATACTCACATCTTCTGCTAAGTAAAGGTAGAAATACAATGTAAAAATAGTGGACTATAATATGAAGTAAGTCCTGCATTCACAGCCTGTTTTAACTAAATATATGCAAATCTTGTCAGCAAAATGTACTTGAGTAGCTATAAAAGTAAAAAATATTCACTGCAAACCAAGGTGGACCCTGCCAATGTTGATGGATTTCTGCAACACAAAGAATAAACTATTTAAAAATTAGACATGACTGAAGAATAACTACTTTTCTTGTTATTTTGGTGGACCTGGATGGTTCAGAGCCTTGTGCTATGATACGAGATAGCACTAGATTCACTAGATTTTGAAGCTTCACTTTCTGTGTTTCGTTTCATTCCTTATATTATTAAAGTTTTAAATCCTAATGTGTTGTAAAGTAACATAACTATAGTTTTCAGATAAATATAGTAAAGATTAGAACACTTACCTCTGCACTAAACAGATGTCAAAGTGAAAAGTAGCATAAAATGAAAAGTATAATGAATTGTAATAGAGTGTACTTGGTTACTGTGCACCACTGCAGTATAGTCGACTAAAATGTAAACTGACATTGTGGATGTTCAGAGGAAGTTAAAATGACTATATGCTGTTGACTTAATTTTATGTTATGCATTTCAGAGGGAAGCACTGTACTTTTTAAAACCACAATACATCCATTTAACTAATACAGACAGTTACTACAGGCTAAGAACTGACATCCAAAACACACCACCAGGGAGTTACATAGTTATTGACTTATAGTTAAAATGAGCCTAACAGGAAAAATGTTGCCTACACACGAATCCAATTGTGAGAAGAGTCCAATAACATAAAATTCAGTGTAAAAATAAACGCTCATGGGGCATTCTGCATCGTGGTGAGGACTTAAACAGCCCTTCATCGGGCTCAGTATGCCTTACCAAAGTGTGATGTTAGGACAATAACAACATGGGAGTGTCATTAAAAATGTATCACTGCATAACTGGTGTACTTGGGGCCGCTCTGGATTGCAGCTCATCTTGTTGTACGAGCTGGTGGTATGTTTTGAATATAAGATCAGAATCTGAAGAGTATCAGCTTTAAATGCATGCTGAGTAGTTAGCAGTACAGTTGCACTCTTATAGGCCCAATGCTACAAAAATGTTGCAAAACATGTTAATCTATATCGATTTCTGTTGTGACTGGTGATATTTTTATACTTTTTCTTATTTTAAAAGTTTTCTTGTGTTGGTCATACAGCCACGACAGACACGGCACCATAAAAACAAATGCCTAAACAGCAGCTTTTCGTGGAATTATGCTCGTAAATTCAAGCGCACACGTGGACGCGCTCATTCTCTCCGAGCACGAACCCCCACCCCCTCCTTTAGCCCAGCAGTGGTACGCTCCATGTAGGATGTGTTCAGCTCATTGACCGGCAGACAATCCTCATCAGTACCACCAGAGCCCCGGAGCCTCCGACAGACCGGCCCTTCATTCCCGCACAAAGCGCGCGGCATCCTCCAGCCTCTCCGTCCCGCCATGAAACAGACTCTGAGCGAACTGATGAGGATGAGCAGGATATGCCGGATGATATTTGCCACTTGTTTGGGATCCTTTATTCTGGTCATCTTTTATTTCCAAAGTATGTTTCAACCAGGTAGGATCTCGCTGCTCTCTTTCTCTCGGGTGTGCGAGTGTGTGCTGATGAATGGCATCCTGCCTGGCAGCCTCCTGGCACGCCGACACATCGATTTGTTCTGGCTGTACAGTAATGCGGCCGATAAATAATTGATACTTGCTCAATTTAAAGGCTTAAATCAACCAGAGTGAGTACGGTGGTTTAAAACAATCTTCCACGTGAGACATTTAGAGCACCACGGACCGGTTGCCTTGTTGCGCGTTCCGGCGTTTGTTGAGCTGCTCTTTTTGTTTGTTTGTTTGTTTGTTTGTTTTGGTTGAAGTGTTTCTTGGTTTGTGTGTATGTGTGAGTAACCTGCGGCTGATCACTCCCTTCCCTTCAGCTGACAAGTGGCATGGATAGGATGGTGGCAGTATAGCGGTGGAGGGGAAGGCTTTTTGTCTCAAACGTGGCTTGGCGATTGGAACCGGTGTACGGGGCAGCAGTTAGGTTTGGCACGCAGCGTGGGCTCTGGCATTATGATGAAACCCTCCCTAATGGTTCTCGCTGTCAGGAGAACAAAGAGTTAGTTTCATGTGGAATCCATATCTAAAATGGAACTGTCTTTGGGGAGCGTTTAGGACGCGTGTCCTGCCTACTCTGTGCGTCTGGAGACCCGCGTTTAGTAATTTCTTGCACAAGAAAAGAGCTCCTCTCCATGTCAGCGGGGGCTCGGTGATAGAATTTGCATCTAATTATGTTAAATGATGTAATCTGATCTACTGCTTTGCCAAATCTCCGCTGGATGGATGGAAGGGCTGTACAGCAGCGTCTCTGTGCGCTGAAATCACGGAAGTCTGCGCGTAAAGCACAGGCGCAGCGACTATTCAGGCTCAGGGCTGCAGACCTGCTGTACAACAGGTCTACTAAAGCTCTAAACGGAAGAGCATACTTTTAGAGTATTTGCTTTCTCTTAACAAACTGAATCATTCCGAACCAGAAATGAAAATCCCAGAAAAATCCCGGTGTCTGCGCGGCTCAGCCGCTCATTTCAGATTGACTGGATCAGGCTATGATACTTAAGGTTACAATACACATCGAGATTTTATATCCTCAGGGGTTTAATGCCACCATGTCCACTGGTGAGATCATGTAGAGACGTGGATCAGTGCGCAGGTAATGATTTGGAGACATAGTTGCTCTGTGTGAGTGATGGGCCTGCGATGAAACATGAGATAAACAGAGAAAAGCTAATATCATCCAAGGGAGTATGAAACTGAATTGATGTGCTGTGTTTTTTTCTGTACACACACTGCCACTGTGTGAGTCACCAGTGCGGGTGCTGCTGCTAGCATTAATGGACAATCATTGCTATTTCTAATCTGCTCAGAAATATTACCACAATAGACTTGTTCTATCTATTAGTATGTCACTGGGCTTGTTATCCTTGAGTGTTTCATATCTTTTATTTATATAGGTAAAAGTGTCACTGATTTAAAAGTGTCTTTTTCAAGGATAACCTGACCAAGACGGCACCAGGTATTGTGACATTTTTAAACATAAGGAAATCACACAAATACAAGTAAGTGAACACAACAGCCAGACCATATGACATAACCGTTAGGGACAAAACTTGTTTCAAATGAATTTCACGCATCAATCAAACTGACAAAGTGTATGATTTTTGTTGTTCTTTTAAAATTTACATAAAGTCATCCAGGACCAGTTCTGGCAGTGCATTCAGTCCAATAAGGCTAAGTGACAGTTTCTTTACTTACAAGGAGAAAATACATTTTTTTGGCCTCTGTTTGGACAGAATGTATCACTAAAGTGATAACTTCTGATCTATAATTATGTCTAAATACTACTTAATATTTGTCAACAATTCTATTTCAACCCCTTGACCAGTTTTGTTCTTAGAAAGATTAGATGGTAGCAGAAATTGTGACATTTCCATATAAAAATGGGATGTATATAAAACTGGTCAAACTTTAGTCTGCTGGTTAGTGGGACACTGAGCTCTGGTTAGTTATGATGATTCCTTATTTTCCTCCAAAGTGGAATTAAACGAAGCAATTGTTGGTCATAGCTTTATAATTAGGAAGGAGTCACACATGGAATAAAATGCAAAGATTAAATTCTACTCGAAAATTAATGCAACAGTTACAACAATAATGATGATAAAATTATGAAATGATGTGTCCTAATAAGATGTTGGGCTGTTTAGTGCTGCCAGAAGAAACTCAAAGAGCTTTGGCATTGATTCTGCAAGTCTCTATAGAAAGAGCCACACTGAAGGGATGAAACACAAATTCTTCCACATGATAGTCACTTTTTAGATAATGATGGTGAGAAACAAAAGACATGGGCTCAAATTATAGCAAAATAATTGCTGTATTGCCCAGTTTTCTGTGCATCTCTGAATACAGACGCTCATGTTGAAAACCTCCAGTGAAACCTCCAGTGTACTGGCAGCAGAGCAGTACTGCTTAGCTCCATTACAAGTGGGAGTAAAAACTTTCTTAATAAGGGTGAACTGACCCTTTAAGCGTCTTGATGCATGCTCAATCATCCAGGTAAGTAAATCCCAGAAAGGTTGATTCTGTTCATCTGGACGTAGCGTTTTCAGTGGGAGAAACGTTTCCTCACTCATCCAAGTGACTTCTTTAGTCTCGTCTAGACTTTGTGACCCTTTAAGCGTTTAAAATGTCTTTTTAAGACGTCCTGTTTGCGAGGATCCTGGTAGAATGATACGATTTATTTAAAAATTACGTAACTGTAACCTGCAGCAGGAACATTGTACGGAGAGAGACCTCTCCTCTATTGTGTATCATTAAACGCTTCCAGGGCGGGAATTGATTGTAAAGATTGAACTGAGACTCCATTAAACTGTTCTCAAGGACCCCTGGATCATGCTCCAAGAGTTGTGCCAATCGCCACAGATGTTGCATCAGCTTCTGCTCAACACACGCACACACAGAGAGAGAGAGAAATACACAGATTACAAAATGGATTTTTCACTTCGTCATGGCGATGACATGGTCGTCTATCCAGGATGGTGTGATTAAAGAGGACAAGTTTAAAGCAGGGTGTTTGTGCAGGAGCTTGGTACAGGTTTAAATGCTGGAGTATATGTCTGTGGACGTTTACACAAGTGAGTACTGGTGACTAGCATGTGTGTTTACTGTTGCTGACTTCCTTTATGATATTTATCGTTATCTCTGTCTTTGCCATCTCATCCCTCTTTCTGAAATGACTTAATCACCCTTTTGTAATCCCTCTGTCCTTCCCCTCCCTTTCACTTTGCCTTTACATTCCTCTCTTTCAAACACACACGCCAGCACTGTTATTGTTCTTCCGATAAAGTTAGAAACAGCGTCTCCGTGGTTCAGGCATGTTTAGCTGGTTTAGGAATCCCACTGGGCCTCCCAATGTAAACTCTCACCTCTCTTCCAGGGCTTGCAGGATCATGACCTCTTGTAGAAGAGACAGAGGAAGGGGGATGAGGGTAGAGTGGTGGTGAGCTGGGTAGGGGGTTTACAGTGGTGACACACTGTAGTCTTTGCTAATATATCTACAGAATAAGGCTTAAGGGCTCAAGTGTAGTCTGAGGCAAAAAGGTTTTCGTGTGTTCACCGTGTCAAAATTTTTTTAAAATGTCAAGTTTACACCCGAAAAGAAAAATAATTTGGCTTGAATGAAGGTGTGAAGAGGCATTTTGCAGCTCCCCCAAGACTGGTGTTTTACCCGTGGTCTTTTCTGCTCCCAGTGCAGTTCATAATCTCTGCAGTAGAAGGAGATGCCCTGGTAATACTGCGAGTGCACTGGCATTAGCCTGCAGCTCTGTATTCATCAGCTTTTTGAGCGCAGGCCAAATGAGATTCTGTTTGGAGCGTACTGCCAGCCTAGACAAAACAGGCAGAAAGCATGGCGGCAGTGAAAACATTACCAGTTCTCATGCTCAGAGTGAAGTTAAGCTGTTTGCACCTGTGTCAAATATGACGACTCTTTGTTAGTTACAACTACCTGTATCTAGGAGTGACTTAGGAGAACAAGTAGACTATTGTTCTAAGGTTCTATTCTCAAGGTACATAAATACTAAAAAAACATTTTTTCCCACATGTTAGGAGAGAATTTTGATTATATTTGCTATGATTATGTGTCATCTGTCTCTCAGATATTTTCCCTTCCAAATATAATCCTGGACAATATAAGTTTTTACTGCTCAGATCAAAGGATGAAGGTCTTTTATAAAGGCTTTTTATTGTACCATTAAACTTGATTTATAGTCAAGTCAATCCAGTACAGCCTACACCATAGTAGGCAGCCTGCACAGTTTGCACTCATACATATGTGCTTGTTTGTCAGCGTTGCTCTGCCATCAGGACTGAAACCGAGCTGATCCTGCCTATCCTCTCAGCTGAAACACAGGAAAGACGTTTGACTCTACACATGGATTGTTAGCGCTTTAAAATGGGGGAAAACGAGAGGTCTACACTTGAATAATTCTGACTATTGCATTAGCAATGTGAGCAGTCGGATATTAGAAACTTTATTCTTGTGTTCAAAGTCAGTACACTGTGTTTACAGCACATATTACAACCAAGTGGACCAGTCAAAATTGTTAGGGTCTTTGCTGCTGGAACATATAATTACTGTTTTGAGTCCAAACATAGGAAGTATAGGGTGAATGGCTACAACGTAATTACTTTGATTTAATGCTGTACTTTTAATCAAGTTTTAGGAATGTTATTTGCATTGCTCATAACGCTCATAATGCTTATAACCACGGCCTCTCTGCTTCTTCCATTTACACTGGCATTTTGCCTTATGACATAAAGTCCTTAAATGATTCATCCAGAATACACTGTTAGGGGCTGTCCCCAATTGTTAGCAGTATTTATCTATACTGACCTAATACTGATTAGATGATCTGTCATAATACACACACACTGTAGTGTATTCTGCACACTACAGCATCTGAATTACTTGCTGCATTTGCCAAACCTCTCATCACACACGGGATAAAAAATGGCAAAAGTTCTAAAAGCTTTGGTGGAAGCTCTCAAGGGTTTTATTCCATATTGAAATGAAATATCCAGAGTCTGGAAAAAGGCAAAGTTAATCTGACAAAATGACTATTGGCGTCACAGAAAAGCCCACATTAGGATGTCGCTCAAATTATTTAGGATGCCTACGGAGAGCAGTCCTGCCTGCCTGCCTGAAAGATGGAGTCATGAATTACACGCAGCAAAAAATGGCCGTGTAGGGTTTTAAGAAGTATACAGTAGATTATTGGTGCAATACACATTTCTGTGATCACAAGTGCAACAGCCAGATGGGGAAACATAGGCCTTTTGTGCTGAACGGAGACTGTCACGGCTCTTGTTGTTGTATCATTTAGCTTGCTGACAGCCAAGAGCTAGAACCTCTGGCCTTCCACCTTAATCCTGTCTTGGTGCATTCGCTTTCAGCCTAAGGTTACATTGTGCCTGTGACAGATCTCATCTGCCTTGCCACACTGAGTTCCTGCTGGGCCTTTAAAGACATTGTAGCTGCAGAAATCAGCACGGCTAATAAGGCCGTTTGCTTTGTGGGCTTCTTGTTCGGTCTCTTTGTGAAGCGCCTCTGGGATATTTTGAGTGTATGTGTATGTGTTGTGAGACTGCAGCCCTGCTCGCCCACTGTACTGTGCCTTTCCTCAGCCTGTGAGAGGTAACCTGCTTGTGCACCCAGGCTTCAAAGTTGCGTGCTCACATTTCACGTCTGCCACAAAACTCTTGTGCCACTGGAGCAGCCAGCTGCTCCCTGAGACAGACCTCAGTGACCTCATTAGAAATCTCAACATTATTATTTTTTTCCTCCTGTGTGTGCGCATGTGTTTGTGTGGGAGAGAGAAAGGTTTATGATAACAACAGAAATGGAAGAGTGAACTGATTCTATCTTGAGAAAGAATAAAATATCCTAGAATGTCCAGAGAAAACTCGAAATTCCTCACCTTCGTTGCTCTGTGGCGGCAGCGTCAGCTGTAGCTGTTGTAAAGAGAGAGTGCTGAGTCACTGGGGTCAGTGACCTCAATTATGGGGCCTTGTAATCTGAAGAAATGGAGTGCCTCGTTAAGAAACTTACAACAAATTGGGAAGAATGCCTTTTGTAAAGCCTGCTTTTTTTCTAATAGTTTTATTATTTAAAATTTGATAAAACAGAGAAATATTTATAGCCAATTCTTATCTGTGATCAAAATGTGTCTCTTTTCTCCTTCTTCAAATAGACAAAAGTACTTTTTGTCATCATTGCGCATCATAAACACGATCCATGAAGACAGTTTCTGTGTTCTCTTTATCAAACCAGCATTTTTAAGATGACATCATTTCTGGTCTAACAAGACATTAATTGTCTTGTTAGACCAGAAAGTAGAACAGTGAGATTCCTCAAACTGTCGTACTGGAACGGGAAAATAAATGCCCTCTCAAGTCCGAGCTTCTGAGTTTGTTATGAGCTACAAGTTCCAATTTGGAATTTGGTATTTCTGTATGTACATGTACAAGGCTGATGATTTGCACACAAGACGATTAGTCTTTACTTTTGAAGGACTGAGAGACACAAATTTTCTATTCAGGCAAAAACAGAAAGAAAAATTAAACAGTGTAAATCATCTGCCTGTGTGTGTTTCTTTTACCTAGTGTTATTGATTTGCAGCTTTTTTCTTTTTATTCTGGTCACCATACAGGTTCATGCTTGCTCTTTGCAGTTTTGTTAATGTTTCGATTGGCCATATCGCTTCAAATGCCTGGTTTCAGGAGGGGCTGCTGGCCTTGTCTGATTTGTCTGTTTTAGGAAACAGTGAATAAGCATGTGTATTTTTGATGCTCACACCTGTGTGCAAGTGAGACAAGCAAGAGCAAAAGAGTTGCACCTGAAGCTTGAGTTCCCATCAGTTCTGTCCTGCTCGATGCTTGCTGTAGTTTGCTGGTCACGTTAACCAGTGCTTGTATCTCTGTCCCAGCAGCCCGTCTACTACTTCCACAAAGCATTTATGGGCTTTAATTCAAGAGCTTCAGATGTAAAATGTAAGAAATAGACTTGAGTAGACTTTGCAGATTACATGTGTATGATCACTTCCGATCCTTGACATGTGTATGTGATGATTGATCACTATTACACTTTCAAAGCCAAAGAGCTGGATTAACATTTAAATGCATGATACAGTGATGTCAGGACAACCTGTTTTTTATACAGTTCAACATGTTGAGATATCCGCGAAACAGTGCACAGATTCACTTTTCTTCTAAGAACAATAACTACCAGTTACTGTGAAATACTGTCATGGCCAAACTCTATGCTCCCTTTCTTTTAAAGCCTGTTGCCACTTCTCAGGTTTCCTGTGTATCCTTCCTATTTAGGGTTCCTCACAGAACCCGGCTGATGTTATCAGAAAGTGTGAGGAGATGACCCAGTAACACAACAAAAGATAGCTGCCTTCTGTGTTTGTGTCTTTAATTGGATTCAGCCTCTTAGCTGTGTTTGCATACCCCTTTTACCTCCAAACTTTGTCCCCTCTCCCATCTCTCTGCCACTTTATGTGTCTGTGTGTGTTGTGAGAGTGTATCCCGGATGTCCTGTGTGTGTAATCCCGGTTCTGCTTCTGTTTTCTTGCCGTGCTTAATCCTGGATCAAACATCCAGTGCGTCAGAGGCGAGGGGGGGGGAGCAGGGGATCCCTGTTATGGCTCGTTCTCTGATCCCAGTGATACATAAGCATCATGATATGTATGATGATCAGGGATGATCAGAGTAGACTTAATGTTTGAGATTGCTCTTGACGTAGTCTTACAAAGTTTTGTGCAGGAAAGTCTGTCCCTTCAGGCACAGTCTCCACAAACATGAACCTAAGGGCCAATTTTGGAGCTCATGGTAACTACGGCACCTTACTGAGGCCCAAAAAGGTGCGTACATACAGTAAAAGCTAGACATATTATTTCTTTTAGCCACAGGCGCAATAAATAAAGCAACAGAAATAGAAAGCACTGAGTGGTAATGAGACTGCTCTATTTTCATATAATAAAAATAGATATAACAATCTATTATTAACAAGAATTTCATATTCTGCTTGGCTAACTTTAGACTAGGGCTAAATTTAGGGCTAAAGTTAGTGTCAGTATTAGGTTTAGGGATAATGATGACAATGAAATTTATTGAACATACACCAGCTAAACACCTAAACACAAACACAAAAGAGGGATGATACCAGCTGGAAAGTTTCAGGTTTTTATAATCTAAAGAGCCACCCCGTGTTATTGTGCAATGTAGGCTGCACCTGTCCCCATCACAGCTGGAGGGACGTTACAGTAACACTCGAATTCAGAAGAATCTGGAAAACATATATCCTGATTATAGTCAGATATATCAGGCTTCTACTAGTCAGACATGTTATAAGAATATTTAGAATGGCTCCAGGAGACCGAGCTGAGTTATAAAGTAACAAAGATGACATCAAAACATTAAAATGGTGTACAGTGCATTGCAGCTTGGATCTGATGCTCCTTTTAAATGTAAACAGTGTATATACACTTATCTTTGTTGACACCTAATATTAAACAAAGATAGGCGACAGTCCTGACTCTTTAAAAATCTTTTGTGTAAAACTTAGAACAGTCTGGACTTTGGTTCAGGCAGCAGCCAGAGCCCTGACACTGAACACTCATTTACAAGGCTGAGTTGGTGACCATCTGCATGAGCATCTGGACTTCATTAGTGAGGCGATGAAAGGACTGCCACAAAGACAGACACTTGAAATCACACACACACACACACACACACACACACACACACACACACACACACACACACACACACACAC
>VUQG01027860.1:10713-31149 GCA_015106755.1 Etia nguti | reverse complement strand
GTGGCTCCATATATCGGTTGTTAAGCTTAACGTGGGAATGCTTTACAAACATTCAGAGATGAACTTACACACTTGCGTTACTTCTCTGGGATAGCTTTCTCTGAGATGAAATGCCGGTTTGGAAGCACGTAGCGAGGCTCCAGATGCTCCAGATGCTCCACGAGACCGCCGATAGGTCTGGCACGCCACAGCCGCTCTATCACGTGACGCATACTGCTCTGACGTACTAAGGTCGTGAGCTGGGTTACGCTATGTCGCAAGTTTTGTGAGGTGCTTTTGTGATATTCAATGGATCGGATTACATTTTTTATTTCTCTCCGATATCCGATCCAGTAATTTAGGTCAGTATCGGACCGATACCGATACGTAATATCGGATCGGTCCATCTCTAATATCTATATGATGTGCTTCTTTTGTAAAGCTGATGACTCAGCTTTCGGTTTTCTTTTGTTTATTTCCTGCTCTCTTTAAACGTATTATTTTATTACCATATGGAATAGCAGGGGAATTTACTTGCACCTCTCTGTGGTGCTTTAACTATGAACAGGTTCTGAGGTCATGATCGATGACATAACAGTGGCTGCAGAGGCATGTGAACACGCTGAGTTTACAACTAAAACATGTGATGTAAGTGTCAGCGCCATAAAGTTAACTTCGCACACAAATTGTAAACAAAAGTACAAGAAAGAATAATATTTAACTGGACTATTAACCATTAGGTCTCTCTTAGTAAATGATTTAAGAATTTGTAATAACTGATCAACATATTGATTTATTCTGCGTTACTGTTTCATCCTGGTCTAGGTGTAAGGCAATGGTAATTTCATTTATACATTCAATTCAATTCAGTTTTATTTACATCGCAACAAATCACAACAACAGCTTTCTCAAGTTGCTTTATATTATAAAGTTTTTTATTGTAAGACAATAATACAGAGAAACACACATTTCAAAGCACATTTCATTACAAGCAAACTCAGTTTGTTTAACACAGAAGAACAATGCCAAAGGCAATACAAACAAAGTATAATAAAACAAAACAAAGCGCATACTGAGTGTAGGTGTAAATAACCCGACGTTAGGTCAATTACAGCTGTTTTTGCATCAGTGCACTGATGTATTTGATCTGCAAGCAACGGATCAGCTCTTTTAGCTCCCAAATGGCTCTTAGTTTCTTATCATCTGTAGCCTCATATTTTAGCCTTACTTGGCAAATATGAATGCTTTGTGTGTTGAGAAACCCTTTTACATTTAGTGTTTTTACAAGAAGCCTTATAATTGCCTAATTTTGTTTATTTGTTCTGTTACAAAAGCAGGCATTCTTACTTTTGTTTAATATTTTAATCAAACTTTTAATTTTAATTCAACACAAAAATAAAACACTGCAAACAAATCCACAGAAGAGAAACCGAACCAAACTCAGTAGCCAAACAGTATGTCCTCAGTGCAGGTTGACATTCAGAAAAATCAAATGCCTCAGCTTGGATGGGCTGATTTGGTTTCCCCTCTTAGTTACTATCTGCTTCTTCTTTAAACTGCAGCCAGATGCTGCTTCGTTTACGGGTGTCAGTCATATTTATGAGTTTTTGCGATGCACTTGCACTCTCCTCCTCACCGCTGTCTACCGTCTCACTCACTGACTGAGGCGTAGTGACGTGAGGCGCGAGATTATCGATACTTCTGATACCAGCGTTTCATGTTGCAGGATCAATTCCCATATGAAAACATCAATATCTAATTTGATTACATTTGTTTTTAATCGTAAATATGACATACAGACAAAAGTAAACTCGGCAATAGCGGGATAGTCGGCAATATCCTGTTAATAGGAACTACAATCGCCTTCCGCCTCTCATTCGTGTGCGTGCTACGCCTCCGAAAGCGTGTGAGCCAATGTGAAACCCGAAGCACAAAACATTAGACCACAAAACACGAAATCTTGACTTTGTTCACAGATCATAACTGCATTTACGTTCAGCAGAACTTATGCTGCATGCGACGTATGTGGGAAGACAGTTAAATACTGTGGCAACACAACAAACCTCGTTTAAAAAAGTGGGTTTCTCACTCGATGGGAGTTGGCTTCTGATTAGAGCCGATGCTTTTGCGCATGACACGTCACTACCACCGATGCTGTTTCCATGGTGATGAAACTGCACGCTCTAGCAACTTGTTAGCAGTTGTCATTAGCAGGTTCTTGTCTGTAAAATTCTTAATCAATGACTTAACATTAAAAAAAAATAGATGTCTTCCACGGAGTCCCAGCAGTCTGATCAGCAGAGCTTTAGGCTTTCCATCAATAGTGGCACCAACGTTTTACGATACCATTCCACAGCGAAAGATAGAACAGCAACAGCGGCAGGAACTGGAACCGCTGGTAAGCTAAATAAGCAAAGTATTGCCTGTTAGTATGCTAAACGTTGTTTCAGTAACTTGGACGGTTCCTATTTACTTTATAGATCCCCATGGTAGCCCTCTTCGGTTGAAATTCAACAGTCTGACACTGGACGAGCTGAGGTAACTTTCCTCACCCAAACTTAACAGCTTTAATAAAGGACAGACCCAAAGAAAGATAAACATTAAACAAAGAACTAAGACTTCCTTCTTTCACTATATTGCACTGTATTGTCAAGATTATAAATGTCCTGTCTCACAGTGATACTGAAAAGTAGTTCATCCATGTGCCACTCTTGGATGGACTGTTATAATTCCTATTAATCTGGCTGTTCTAAAAGCTCCCTGAAAAAGCATCCAAGTCATCATCCAAGTGGCAGCAGCAAGAGTATTAACAGGGACTGGAAAGAGAGATCGCATTTGTCCTGTGTTAGCTCATCTTCATTGGCTCCCTGTTGAAGCCAAAATTGAAAGAGCTATCCTCTCCTGTGGAACCAGTTCCTAGTTTTGATGCCTGACAGTCTTCCTTGCAGCTTTAACGATTAGGCTTAAAACCTTCTGTTTTGATTAAAAAAAATAAATCGAGCTGTGCTGCAGTGGGCACTATTAGTAAACAAATCTGAACTGAATTTACTGTATGAGTTAGTCTAAGCCTAAGCTTTTATGTATTGACAGTGATGAGCTCGATCAGCGCGCCAAAGAAACCCAAAGACTACAAGAAGAGGTGGAAAATGCAACTAAGGTGGTTCTGGAGAGATTTGGTGGCAGCTGGAGCTCACCTGGACAAAGCTGCCATGATATTAAATCTCATGCCTGTGAGTACAAGTGTTTCCACACATCTTGTTTATGCTGCTCTAACTTGACAGATGGGGGGGGAATGTGTTATCTAATGGCTTATTTATTATTGTTTTACAAAATCCAGAGTAGAATAAAATAGCTGAAAACCAAAGGCACAGAAGTACTGAAGCTCAAATTCTTCTAAGCTATTTGGGTCTCAGAAAATGTTTAAATCCAAATAACTAGCATGCATACACAGATATGAAGGGAAAGGATTCAACATAAACAAACACCCTATCTTAAGAGGGACAACGTACGCTGTGTGTGTTTTAAACATCTGTTGCTGTTTTGGCAGATGACTCTCCTGGAGATTCCTCCTTTCTTTCAACCCACCAGCAGGCAGTGACTCAGCCTTTGGTCTTTGGTCTGGATATTTTAAACCAGGAAGTAACCCAAAGGGACACCAGCTCTCCTGGAAAGGAGGTGTTAGAAAATGCAATAGATGACTGCCTTCAGCAGCTGTCGGACTTGCAGCTCAACAAGGTTCATATTTTTATTGCAGCCATAAATCTTATGCAATAGTTTCGTCATGTGTGAATAGCAGAGGAGGGTAATGCACTCTCTGCATTATGTATCTTTTATGTTTCATCTCCTCAAACACAGACAGTTAATCAAGCTGAACAAGAAACATGCTGTCCTCAGAAAGCCATCACAAACCTGAAAACTGAGCTGCATAAAGTCCAGATGGAGAATGATGCCCTGTCTGACCTGAGGTGAAAACACAGATACAGTTTTACATATATAAAATAAAATTACTGAATCACTTTGACCCACAGATCTTTTGATTTGTAGATTAAAGGATTCAAGGAAACACGCTGATCAGATGGAAAAGATGCTGTACTTGTTGGAAGAGCTTCAGGAACTCAAAAGGTCGAGGGACAAGAAGCTGCAGGAGATGGAGGATGAGGCAGTCGCACTTAACAGGAAAATAGAAACATTGGAGAAGACCATAAAAGAGGTGTATCATACACTGGATGGGAAACAACCTGAACACTCGGTCACCAGCACTAAACACGAGAACCGCCAAACGCAGCAATTTTTGCCTGCTAAGGCAAATTTGGATTTCAACGACAAACTACAGGGGAGGCCTTTTTTGGTAACTGATAACATTCAGTTGAGTAAAATAATGGATATATTCTACAAAAAAATATGACTTTGATAATTATTTTCCCCTTCTGTTTCATATCAGTCAGAAGATCAGATAGGGAACAAGAAATACGGTCAAGCAATTGAACAAGAAAGGTATATAATTTTCCTAACTAATCAGTTAATTCTGTCATTTATTGAATATCAGCAACTGCCCATCATGGATTCTTAGAGCAGGGTTTGTCAGACCTGTTGTACAAAAGCTAAAGATTTTCCACTGACTCACACGAAGTACAAAGTAAAGCAGCAAATCTACATAATAAATTATCAGAATGTTTGTGTGTAATTTTTGCCATAATTTGTGTCACTTTTGAAGAATATTTATAGTATATATACCAACTTCAGTGTAACAGTTGTTTTTTTTCTTTGTTAATGGAGCAGCCAGTTTAAGTTATTCTGTTGAAAATTATGCTCAAACATAATGATTGCCATCTTCTTGAGAAAATTGAGAAATTCTTGCCTTTAGTGAATAACCAACTCTTTATTGAATCAGCAATTCTTTGTATTACTTCTCTTTAGTTCTTGTGTGCCATCAAAGTAACAAAGTAAACTTAAAAAGTTGCTGTGCCCTACCTTAACAGTGCAAATAAACGTTGTGCAAAATGTGTCAACTTAGACTGGAACACCTCATTTCAAGTCTTGGCCAGGAGATGGCGATGTTGACTGACATACTGAGCGCATCCAAAGACAACAGCTTCAACTTGTGTGCCAAAGTGGAGTTGCTCAAGTAAGTGGCTGTCAAAAAATGTGTCTTCTTTTTATTATTCATTAGGTAGTTTGCAGTGCAGCGATAACTCCCTGCTGGTTTCTGTATTACTGTAAACCTGTCAGACAATAGTCAAACTATTCACTCATGATTTGTATACCCAGAAAACTCACTGAGAGAACGCCCTCATTGCACGAGTATCAGGCCAGAGAATTGGAGTCAACCTTTTCCAGCCTTAAAGATAAGGTAAGATGATGTTGAAAAGATGAAGTTATTAAGTCAGGCAGATATAAGTTGGCTTCCCTGAACTGTGCTGCTTGGATGTGGAGAAGCAGCACCAGTAAATGGCCAGTACATGCGTCTTTTTTTAATGTGGTTTGTGAATGTTTTTTGTCATGTTGAAGGTTTGTGCTCTGGAGCAGCAGCTAACTGAGGCTCAGACGCAGCTCCTGAGTGCTCAGCGAGAAAAAGACAAATCATTGCAACAGGCAATGGAGCTTCATTCTCAGTTTAAACAACTTAAGGTGTGGCACCACAGTCTTGCTTCTGTGTATAAATTGTTATGTCGGTGTAAAGTACAGTGGTTATGCTGGATTAAACTTTGTGTCAAGTTTAGGTAAAATGATGTAATTTATTTAATCTGCTTGTGAAACTGCTTTAGATGTAGGTGGGAGCAGTCAAAGACAATTAGCAAAACCAGAAGGAGGCTTTTTATAAATGGATGGGTTTTATTGTTACTGAGGCAGTATAAACTGAGCCTATACCACCCCTCTTGTAATAACTAATATTTTCATACTGTTCTTATGTACTGCACTGCCATCTATACAACAGGGCAACAATTTCCTTTTTAGCAACTGAAGTTTGAACATCATTCGGTCTTTCTGTACTGCCAACACTAGAAGGCTCGAGTTCATCGTTGGTGTGAGGCAATATGTAAAAACCAATGCAACTGGGCATGCAAATTACAAAGCAACAACACTACCCAAGAGGCCTGTTTTTTTTTTTCTGGCTTAAAGTTAGCCTTTGGGCATTGGCTGAGGATGAAAGCGTGATTTTTTTTAATCATATCATTGAGGTAATGAGCCTGTGTTACCTCAGTTAAAAGAAGTCTGTGTATTTTCCTGTTATTTGAGAAATAAAATGTGTTGCCAAAGGTTGAGGAAAGGAAGTACAGTGTTTTTTTTATACAACTCTGGTGATTTTTGAGTCACCCAAACAAGTTATTTAGGCATACACTGATCATATCTTGGGTGGGCAATTGCTATCTCCCACTTGGCATTAGTGTTGTGTAACGTATACACTTCTTTCCCACATGCCATCTAAAGACACAAAAGCTAACTGGACTCAGTAGTTGTCATTTCCAGTTGGCCACTTAGCCCATGTGGATTCAACAAGGTTGCTGTTAATTTTGGCCTCATGATTTACTATACTCACAATCTTGTTATGTAAGGAGCAGTTCTCAATGTTCAGAGAGGGTTGCCTTAATGTGTAAAATGCCAAAAGATTATAATTTTTGCCCATTCCAGTACAGGCAGCTCACTGTGCTTCCTGCTTTATCCAGAGGTGCTATGACCAGCAGCAGTGTGAGCTCCAGGAGGGATTAAAGGTCCTTCGAGGGCAGCTGAAGATGACTAAGGAGCAGCTTCACCAAGCTGGGGAGGAGAAAACCTGCCTAGAGGCCCTGCTGGAGCAGAGGGACCACGAGGGAAGGAAATCCCAGGAACTCCTGAGGGAGAAAGACAAAGAAATCCACTTAAGGCAACAAGAAACTCATCAAGTAATAAACTCAAGAAAATGTGTTTGTGTCAGGTGCTTTTTTTTCTTTAGAGAGAATATTTTTACTGTTTTTTATTACTTTTTGTTTTTGGGTGATAACCACCTCTCTGTTTTCGGTGAATTCAGGCTAAAATATCTTTTCAGCATCTTAACAGGTTAAAAGAGGCTCAGAGTCAGTGCCAGACCCTGCAGATAGAACAAGAGACATTGACGCTGAAGCTGAGTGACAGAGAGAAGACGATAGATCTTCTAAAGTTCCAGATCGAGAGCAGCATCCAGATGACAGTCCAACACAGCCGCACCATCGATGATCTTCAACAGGAGAACAGCCTCCTCAGCAACAAGCTCAACCAGCACAAGCTGGAGATGCAGCAGCTAAGGGTCAGAAGCAAATATTAGGTCAAAACACCTTTTTTTCCCTCTCTTTTTCCTGTTGATATGTACCAATGCCACGCTTTCTCTTTTTTCTATTACCATTTGCCGGTAAGGCTGAGTTAGATCCCTATAAGTCACGCCTGGCTGCTGTAGAGCATGAGAGACGACAGCTCGAGGCCTCTGTGGCTGAGCAGAGCCAGCGCATCCGGGAGGAGACTCTGGAGAAACAGCAGCTTACCACCCAGCTGGAACTGCGACGTGTGCAGTTAGTCAGCCTTACTAGTGAGTTGAATGCATCCTATTTCACAATAGGATGACTGGTTAAAGCGTAGTCTGATGAAAGTTTAAAGGTGCTGTTTAGGTGATTAATGATGATTCTGTTGACAGTAATGATCAAGTGATCTGTGGTTAGCACAAATCTGCTTTTTTTCTTGTTATTCATTCCCTTTAAAGAAAACTGTGTAATTAACCAAATTGTGGTTTAGGAGAATTGTTACACCCTTACTGTCTATGACATGCAGTTTGTCTCACACTATGTAATAGAATATCTTAAAAAAGGTTTTAGGTTTTGTAATAGAGGCTTTCCACTCAGACTCTCAGACTTTTAGGAGAATTTAGCAATAGCATTGTGATCTTGATAGGAGTCTGATTTCCAGGGAGAAAAAAGAGCTGTTTTAAAAAAGTTATTACAGTTACATTCAGGTGTTAACCAATGAAATTTAATTTAATGTAGATAACACTTAAAAATACCTTCATAGTAAGCACTGAGAAGTGTTTGAAGATTTGTGCTTGATTACCTTCAATGATAGACCCTACTGACTTGAGGCTCTGTTCTGTTGGTAAGTGGGGAGATGGATAGTTATTTATGTGTTTGTTTTTTTTGAACCTTCATTTTAAGAGGAATTCCTGTTCAAATTAAATCTCTTTTACCAGGGTGACCTCGTCCCATTGCCCTCACAACAGTACTAACATAAGTATCAGTGTCCAAGTTAAAATAGACATGTGTGAGATGTGCTGAAGAGTATGGTATTCTGACAAAGTAAATTTTCACTATATTCAAGGTTTTCCTGCACATAAAAATGACCCTCACCGAAGACGGCTTAATTTACTCAAGCTTAAAACACATTATTGTTTATCAAATGGACAAAAACAACAGGAGAATACAAAGCATTTTGTTAAGTGTAGGAACTTAAATAAATTTAAGTAAATCCTGTATAACATAAGCTAAGCATCCATCTATGGGCTGTCTGATACCTCTAATCAATAAACTGCTGAAGTCAAGCCTTCCATTCACCAGGAATTACTGTGTAGACCATGGAGGTGTTTCTCGAAAAACTTTAGCTCTCGTGGCTTTTAAGTCTAATCAAATTATCTTCTTGTCCTGCTGTGTTAAGAAAGCAAAGAATTATGTTTGGTATGTTTACACTGTTAACCAAGCCCTTCTGTTGTGGTGTGTGTTTGCTTATGTGTTAGCGTGTATTTCTCTCTATGGACGTAACACGTGTTTGTCCGGGCACGATTTCAGAGGAGCACAAGGAGCTGCAACGGCTGCACAGCTGTAAGAACGAGGATCATGCAGGTGTGGTGCTGAATCTTCAGAGTCAGATAAGGAACGCCCACGATGAGCTAGATCAGATCCGGAGCACCTTGGGGACCCTCAAAGGGGCTGACGGACATGGTTTGATCAATGTTTATAATTTGAAATGTGACTTAATTAAAAGTCTTCATGAACAAATAAAACTCTGAAGACCTGCCTGTGATTTTCATATATATATTTGGTCAGGTGTACAGATTACAGTGAAATACTTTCACGTTAGCGACCTTTAGTATCACAGAGACATTTTGCATTCCAGAGAACGAAAAGTTTAATATTAGTGAAATTCATTCAATTCACTTTCTGACCTCCCGTGCCTCATTTCAGTCTGAGAGATGTAATCTGTAATCTACCCTACCCTGTAATCCACCCTAAAGAAGAGCTCTGTGATTATTTATGTTGCCATCTTTCTGTCCCATGGGTTTGGCTCCACTTCAGGCCTCCATGTAGCGTTTGACATGCAGAAGGAGATCACTGCCAGGAGAGAGCAGGTGGACTCGATGCAGAGCAAAATTCAACATCTGGAGGAGAAAGTGGAAAAGCTGCATCACGTGAGCTTTAACTATGTTAGCTTTTGACAAGTTAGCTCTTGATGACATAGCAGTCAAAATTTCTTAATCAGTAGTCTTCAAATATACAACACTATACAACTGTTTTTTTGTTGTTGTTTTTTTTTTACAGTGAATTTTTCATGCTTTTTCCAGTTCTTCACACACATCTGAAGTGAGATCGGAATTTACTCCATGTTCTCTTCTTGTCCAGGAGAAAGACTACCAGAACTTGGAGACCCAGCGTCAGCTCCAGGAGCTCACCTTTGTCAGGGAGGAGAAGCGACAACTTGCCAACGAGTTGGAGGTGCTTCGCTCCAAAGATCAACAGTTAACAGATCGGATCAGTGAGCTGGAGGCAATCCTTCACAAGGTGGCATTCATTTGCACTTCATTTTAGTCATTACACAATTTTTGACACCTGCAATTTTTAGAAGCGTGAATATGTTGGTGACTGCCTGAAGCATGCAGCCTTTTGAGTGTAAGCAGTGTGCGGTGAAGAATAAATGTTTTAAAATACACTTTCTCCTCAGTTGATAACTGTTTTCTTTTTATCTGTTTCCTTTTTTTTCTTTTGCTGACATTGTTTAATAAAATCATAAAATGCTCTTTACTCTTCTAATTATGGTCTAAACTTTACTGGACCATTGTAACACCTTGATTCTTTTCTTTTCAGCCATCCTGATGTAGATTTGCTGCTGAGATCATTGTCCTGTGCAATGACACAGTTACGGCCAAGCTTCAGCTGACACATATATGACCACATATTTGATTTTAAAATACTTTAACATACAGAGGAGTTCATGGTCGACTTAATGACTACAGGTCCCATGGCTGCAAAACAAGCCCGTTTCATCCCTTTGACACTTGGCATGAAGTATTTGAGCTGATAATCCTCTGTTTGGTTTTGTGGCTCTGTGCATTATGGCCAAATGTTTCCACTTTGACTTTGAAGAACATCGTTCTAGAGGTTCTGTGGTTTGTTCAGATTTCACTTAAACTGTGCTGCCTGTTCTTTTTAGAGAGAGGAAGCTTTCTCCTGGAAACCCTTCCAAACAAGCCATACTTGTTCAGCCTTCTTCTAATTGTATAGTCATGAACCTGAACATTTAACATGCTAACTGGCCTGTAGAGTTCGAGTGGTAGCTTTTGGGTTTTTTGCTATTTCTCTGAGCAATGCACAGTCTAACCTTGCTGGGGCATCCATTCATGGGACGATTTTGGCATTATGTTAATATACAGCTGAATGCTTCAGACCAAACTGCCAAAATTCTGGTTTTATACAGGTGTTCACACGCTGATGATTAGCAAATCCAGTGCATTTTGATTAGCAGCACCTGGCTGCTCTCTCTTAAATCCTATAGAAGCAGTAAGGATATACTTATAAATCTGGCACATTTACATGATGGGTCCACATGCTTCTGTTAATGTTCAGTATCCTTTTTAAATAAAATAAATTAATAGATTCTACAATTGGTAGCGTCAGATTTTCCTGTTTCCCAAAGAATGATTGTGTTCCTTTTGAGTTAAAAGTTTAAAATTTTATAGAGTCAAGTAAAAAAAGGAACTTTGTCAGTCCTCTTGTATCTCTGTTTGTGTCCCAGTGTGAATGCATTTTCTTTTTGTATCTCAAAAGATGTCGGAGAGCTTTGCAAACTGTCAGGATTTTATCCAGCTGCGGGAGCAGGAATATTTCCGCTTAAAACTCCAACATGCCCTCGACTTGAAGGTAAAACCGTTCTACATAATTAGTAGGACAGAGCTTTTTTATAAGTAAGAATATGCTGTATCCTATGTCTGTGTATAGAAAAAACACAATAAGTGCTCCATGCTAAGCTTCTCAGCTGTGCGTCGGGCTAGGCTATCATTTTTAAATATTGCACATCTTTCAGTGGGTGACATGACCACATTTGTTTTCTGTAGGAGCTCCAAGGTCAAAATCTGCACGCAGCTCTGAAAGTATGTCCACCTGATCTGGACTCCCTGATCCCATCTGCACACACTGCTCCACCTTCCTCCCAGCATGCCTCCAACGCCCAGATCAAGGTACAGTGAGAAACTCCCTATATCTCGCCTATCCCTTCTGCTTCCAGTCCGTCAAGTGCTTGTGTGAATCATTTTATTTGGCTGTACAGACACAAGCTCAGCACATCTGCTCAGCCTTTGAATTGCATTCCTGGAGCTGGGAAAGAAAACAGACTGTAAATAATTTCAACACAGCGATGAAATGCTGTTTGTGTTGGACTGCTGAGACAGTTTTATGTGTTTTTATTGATTTAATCCAGATAAAAGAAGACTTTCCCATATATTTTGATTTCACTGTTAAAATCGAGCATTTTAACAAATATTTTACCAAATATCACTTCATTTACAATGTCATGCACGTTGTCTTTTTGGCTGCTGAAGTCAAGGAGGCAGCTGGAGAGCCCCGCTTGTGAGCTCAGATCTCTTGATAAAATCCTGCAAGGAGGGATTTTGGAGAACCCTGGACCACACACCGATAACAGCACCACTGGCAGCAGCTTCCACAGGAGGAGGTCTGCACCAGAGAGAGTACACCGAACCGCATTGTACGTCTGGCTCAGTTCCCACACACCCCAAGCATTAGCTTCATTCTTAGGCCAACTTAGGTCACATATGAAAATCATGTGATACTACTAAGTGAGCAAGAAATCATAGATGAACCCTACGTGGTGAGTGCTTTCACTGACCACACAGTTTCAAAGGCTATGTTGTAATATAAAATTTTAAAATTTGCCTTTTATAATTCAAAAGCTTGTTTGTATCCAAATTTCTGCTGTAATCTCATATGCTCTTGTTATACCTCACTTTACCCATATTGTAATATTTCTTTTGTCTGTAACGCAGAACTGATGATGGCGATACTGGCTACAAACTGCGGAGAAATACCTTCAGCAGGTAGGGAAAGTGCCTTTTGTTTTTGTTTTTCTAAATATTTTGCATGACTCTGTGAGTCTAACTCGCCCTGAGGCTATGAAATAATCACACCATATAGCCATGTGACCTTTTACCTCTCGTGTAAGGCCCTGCACTGTGCTACAGGCCATGTAAAGCGATGTATTGAATCTCTGTTTGCACACACACTGTGTACAGCGAGCTATGTTTCCTGAAGACAGCTGAACCAGATGAGAAAATAACCAAGTCCTTCAGTCAGAGTGAGTTCCATAAGCAGTTTTTTTTAGTATATCTCATTTCTTATTACTCTTTTTAGAAGCATTTATTTATTTTATCATTTTAGAGCTGCAACAGTTGGTTATTACTATTATTGGTCTTGGTTGTTTTTTGGTTAAATACACAGTTTTTTATTTTAAATTTACTGAAAAAGAAAATCATCAAGAAAATATTTAATAGATAGTTAAATAGATAACTCTAGATAAGATAAGATAGACCAGTTTAATAAAATAAGATTTGGTTTAAATCTGTAACAGACACTCTGCTTTCTAGGCAATTTTATATTGATACCAGAGACTGCAGTGAGGGATACTTCCTCACCACCGCTACTCCCACTGGGTCGCAGGTCACCAGTCCACTCTCTCCTGACCTCTGACCCAAACAACTAACAGAGACACACCAAAATGCTCCTGAAACTCTCTTCTTTTATCAGTAAGCTGTTAAAGTTCTTAATGATCACAACTGAGGTCATTCAATTAAACAGTTACATTGTTTTAAAAACATGTTACAAGCATTGTTCACTCTACATGGATATCATCACAAGAGTCACCTGTTTATACAGATTGGGTCATTTGTAGTTTATTTTTCTAATGGAAAGATCAAGCAACCATTTCAGAGTCTTTGAATGTGGAGGAAAGGCTGAATAACATCAACAACAAGAGTCATGTATTTAAAGGTTAGTCAGTAACAGATGAAACAGACAGTTTTAGGGTCTTGAGTGTGACAGCAGCTGAAATCCAGTTCAGCATTAAAGGCACTTGTCCTTTAGCGTCTCACAGTAATAACACTTAACATGCAATTGTATTTCTGATTGATCATAATCTGTCAAATATCATATCTTTATGTTTTTTTCTCATATTTTGTCTTACAGATGCCTCATTTTCCAAAGGTCACAAGAATGAACTCTGACAGCAGAAGGTTTTGAAAAAACAATCAGCTGTATTATCATGTTTAAATAAAGTACGTGAAAAACGTAAAGTCTGTTAAAAATTATTTTAGTCATAGCATAGATTGATAATAAGTCTATAATAAAAGCTGTGATTCCGTGGTTCAGGGGGTTGGTTCGATCCCCTGCTCTGTCTGTCTTGGTCGTTGTGTCCTTGGGCAAGACACTTCACCTACCCTACCGCCTACTGGTGTTGGCCAGAAGGGCCGATGGCGCGATGTGGCAGCCTCGCTTCTGTCAGTCTGCCCCAGGGCAGCTGTGGCTACAACTGTAGCTTGCCTCCACCAGTGTGTGAATGTGAGAGTAAATGAATAGTGGAATTGTAAAGCGCTTTGAGGGTCTCGAAAAGCGCTATATAAAATGCAATCCATTATTATTATTATTATTATTATTATTATTATTATTATTATTATTATTATTATTATTATGCTGCCCATACAGTACATGTAGTACAGTTCCGGCTAATTTTAGGGACTCTGGTAATCTTCTGCCATCCTTTGTTTATAAGCAGTTCTTAATTATCCATATTTCCTTTATATGCTCACAGAAATATACACACCTCTGTTCTTGATCTTTATCTTACTCTTCAAAAAAAGGAGATTCTTTAGAAATAAAGTCATACTTAAACAACCTTCTCCTTTGTATCCTCTGGAGCTTCTTCCGTATACAAACGATGTGGACCCACCACACACAGGTCTTTAAATCCAAATATTTTGTATCCTCTTCACCCTTGATGGTTTGTGTTACTTGCCGTAAAACCAGCTGTTTGTTATGTTAGACAGGAAAGGACTATAGTTTTCTTGAGATTTGTGCCAGATCCAAGTCCCCATTTTATCTCTTGTTTACATTTTAGTTCAGCTACTTGGACCTGTTGCCGGACTCTTGAATTTGTTTATTTTTGCAAGTAACTGTTTTTTTCCTCCCCAAATAACAGATATCAAAAATTATATTTCACTTATATTTGTGATCTGTACTAAATTTTGTTCTTGCTTTGGAAATATAAATGGCCTTCCTGGTTGGGATTTTATACACAACCTGAGAAGTTGCTGTGTGCTTGAATGGGCACAATTGGTGGCAAACAGCCTTGAAGGAGGAGCACCATCAGAAGCATTTATCCTGCAAAAGTCAAACATAAGTCTCATGTCATTATAAGACTATATTAGTTCTTTTGTAACTTCTGGGAAACAGTAATGTTCATGTTATCTTTTTAGTTTGTTATCTCAAACTAAAAAGTTTGAGATAACAAACTTGTTCTTACCAGGAAGGCAGACTATTTCCTGAAAACTATACTTTGATGTCCTTAATTGTGTTCAGTTGTTATACTGAGACCAACTGGCCTCTATTGATACCCTTTACATTCGTTTGTATTATATATAAGGGTTATATAAGGGTTTCTTGGAGTTGGATTTTGGACATCATGGTGGCTTTAAAATGCAGAGAATTCATGTCGGGCATTATTAACACAGCCAGGTATTTCTAAGCTGCGTGTGTACCTACATTTTAGGTTTGGGTGTTTCCTGTTTTGACCTGACTACTTCTTCCTTACTTGGATGTCTACAGTTTTCCTCATCTTCTTCCTCCTCTGTGAGGTCTTCTGAAGGTGCAGGAAGTGCAGAGGCATTGCTTACGCACATATCTGGGTCCAAAACAGCCACCACCCGATTAAATAACTAGAGAACAATAAGACCATGTAAATATGTTTTAACACAGTATAAAGGTATTTGCCTTCATTCGGGCATCATTTATCTGCCTAACCCAAAGTTATATGTCATTCTGGCATAGAGGAGCTTACTTCAGGAGTCAGGTGATCCTTATAGTGAGGGTACATAGCCAGAGGGTGCTGCTTGAGTTTTTCCTCTACAGAAGCGACATACGCGCTGCGAATCTGCTTCTGGATCATCTGCTTTGAGAAGCAGGCATGCTCTTTAGAAATGGTCTTTCTAAGCTTTTGACTGGAGTTGTGCTGTTGAGTCCCCGGGAAAATAAGCGGTGAGACTCCTGTGTCGACCCCAGGTGTCACTGATGAGCAGATGCTGAAGTCTTTGAGACTCCTGTTTGTAAAACGCCAACACCTGCTAGATGACAGCTTGTTATCCGGGGCTTCAAGATACTTCGCTTGCAACCTTTCCCTGTACCTAGAGATTTAGAGAAAAGTAAAAACTTTGCGAAACAACATGAATACAATCCAGTAAAAGATTAGAATAGACACACTGTAAATAAATTGCACCATAAAAAAGCGAATTTGTTAGAGATAAAACCCTGCCTCAGAGAAACAAAATCAGATATATCAAAGGAGACACTCATTGTGTATTTCCTGCTGAACAACACAGACATTTTTCTAGAAGCTGTTTTTCATATACTGTTAAGAGGAAGAGTGAAATGTGCAATTTATATATATCACAATGGCAGTTGTGACAGAAGTGCTTGCCCCTTTCCTATTTTTTTGTATGTTTGTCACAATTAAATGTTTCAGATCATCAAATTTAAATATTAGACAAAGATAACACAAGTAAACACAAAATGCAGTTTCTAAATGAGGGTGTTTATCATTAAGGGAAAAAAATCTAAACTCAAATGGCCCTTGTGAAAAAGTGATTGCATAAACATAAGGCATAAAGGCTCGTCTCAGTTTTACCAGAAAACATCTTGATGATCCCCAAGACCTCTGGGAAAATGCTCTGTGTACTGGTGAGAGAAAAGTTGAACTTTTTGGAAGGTGTGTCTCCCTTTACATCTGGTGTAAAACTAACATGGAATTTCAGAAAAGGAACATTATACCAACAGTAAAATATGGTGGTGGTAGTGTAATGGTCTGGAGCTGTATGCTGCCTCAGGACCTGGAAGACTTGATGTAGTAAATGAAACCATGAATTCTGCCGTTTACCAAAACATCCTGAAGGAGAATGTCCAGCCATCTGTTTGTGACCTGAAGCTGAAGTTCACTTGGGTTCTGCCTCAGGACGATGATCCAAAACACACCAGCAAGTCCATCTATGAATGACTTTAGACTTTGGAGTGGCCTATTCAAAATCCTGACCTGAATCCAATTGAGATACTGTGGCATGACCTTAAAAAGGCCAGCTCATGCTTGAAAACCCTCCAGTGTGGCTGAATTACAACAATTCAGCAGAGATAAGTGGGCCAAAATTCCCTCTCAGTGCTGTAAAAGACTCTTTCGCAGTTGTTGCTGCTAAGTTGCCCCAACCAGTTATTAGATTTAGGGGCCATGTAGGTTTTGATATTGTTTTCCCCCTTAATATTGTCATTCAGAAATTTTATATTGTGTTTACTTGTGTTATCTTTGTCTAATATTTAAATATTTTTGATGATTTGAAACATTTTCATGTGACAAACATACAAAACAATAGGAAATCAGGAAGGGGTCAAACACTATTTCACAACACTGTCGCATAAAGACCATGCAATATTAGAGAGAGAACCCCAATGATCAAGCGATTGGTTATGTGCACTTGGTTATGGTGGAGAGGAAGACGTACTTTTTAACAGGAAGAAACCTCCAGCAGAAGGAGGAAGTGAATGGAAAGACACAAAGGACAAAACACAAACTATGAGAGAATGCGGTACTGGGAGTGCAGAATAAAAGACATGCAGTGTATCATGAGAAATCTCCCAGCAGCCTGACTGTATAGCAGCCTAACTAAGGCATGGTTCAGACTCAACTACTACCTATAAGCTTTAAAAAACCTAAAAGTAGTGAGCGTCTGTCTCCTGATCGTAGACAGATAGCTAGTTCCACAGGAGAAGAGTGTGGCAGATGAAGGCTCTGCCTCCCATTCTACTTTTAGGAGCTTTTCTAAAGTTTGGTCATGTGAAGTCTTTAATAATATCATGGAGCCTGGTCCTTCAGGAATCTTTTTTTTTTTTTTTTTTTAAATAAAGTGTCTCTTCATATAAGCAGACTGTTACTCCACTTTTTGTGTATTTGAAAAGGTAACATGCTTCTGCTTCACATACACTTAGACATACACTTAGTCTGTACTAACTTCCATGTCCTTCTTTATCTACTCAAATGATAAAATGGTTTATATTAAAAAGGCCTGATAGTTAATTTATTTATTTAATTATTGATGTTTTTGCTGGGATGGAATTCAACACAATGTTCTTCTGTTTAGACTTTGGGATACTGTAAAAACATTCTCTTACATGAACACCCTTATCCATCTTTCCAAACTTTTGGCAATAGCAATATCATATTTTGTAGCATAGCGCAGTTTAAAGCAAGTTCAAGTTTCAGATTCTTACTTAGGGAAATTGGAGTAGTCTGGTGTACGACTTTTACCAGTTTCAGATATATTATGTGACAATCTGGAAAGAAAGCTATGTTTGCTTCTGGTAGTGTGGCCTTTATAAGCTTTCCAAGGGTATTATTAGTTGTATGACAACTGTATTTATCACCTTTCTTAACTAAGAGTCTCCTTGGTTGTTCAGATCTTTATGAAAAATTCAGGTGAAGAGTGTCTGAGTTAGTGTGCCATAACATTTATGTGATGCCTACAGAGACAATATAAGCGAAAATCTATCAACAAAGACGGTGGCAGTATATCTTCTTGGAGATTAAAAACCTTATTTTGGGGCATAGCCAGCAAACTTTTCAGGCGCTCTCTATCTAACTCGACTTGTGAGACATACAGTTTTACATCAGATTGACCACTGAATTTAAAGCTCATATAAAATGATAAGTGCCAGAAGTTGCTTTATGGATGCTAAGTTGTGAGACTCAGGATTTAACCCTTTAAAAATAAATGGTTTCCTGGTTAAGTGTGCTTTGTTTTATGAAATTATCCACTTTAATCTTTAAATTTCAAATGAGTCTTTTGCTTAATTGACTGTCTCTTATGTAGCATTTTTCTACTCTGCTCAAGCACTTTCTACAACATGTATCATTCACCCATTCATGCACTTTTTAAAAGTTCAAGCAACTGGTTTTTAAGCAGAAAGAGACATAAGGGATTATGGAAAAACTGAGCCAGCATAGTGATGTTTTTAATAACAACAAATTGAAATTTAGCATTTATATTAGGAAGTAACTTGATGTGTCCACATGTCCATTCATAGGCATTCAGTACAGATAATTAATTATATAATCTAATAATTAACAATATTGCCATAAAATCTATTTTCCCTGGTTAAAAATGTTATTGTTATTTATTAATTCTTGTGGCTTGCCAGAATTTAATCCTTTTACCCGCTTAAGAACAGTGGCATTATATTTTTGTGATTTGTGTTTCTCTAGTTTGCTTAGATTACCTGCAGACTGGTGCTGTCTTATTATTTTTTATGTACTGTGTTCTTAATCTCAGAGATATTGAAATTCTTAACCAGGGTAAAGGGTCCAGCTGTGTCGCCTCTCTCTCAGCAGCATAATGGCATACATCAACCCTGCCCCCCCACTTACATTCACACTCTCATCCTCTAGAATATAAATAAAGATATAAATAAAGCAGCTCAGTGACAATTTTAAATAGCACTCTTTCCATGCGTGTGGTGATATAGAGTACCATGTTTGTCTTCTCTATTCCTGCCTCTCCCTTTTCCTCTTCCTCATCTGAAATTACATATTTCTCAACTCTCCTCATCCCTGCCCTCATACTTGTTCATGTCAGGTGAGCAAACACAGGAAATAGGTCAAAGAGGCAGAATCAGTGATGGTGAACAATGTAAGCATTAACCTATAACACAACTATGGCTTTTTTTGTACTTTTCTTACTTTTTATTTTACTTTTTACTCTACATTATAAAAGGTGTTTCACAGTCAATTTGCCTTTTTGGTAATAAATTAAACCACTGCAAAGTACTGAAAATTATCTGAAATAGGTAATACAAATGCACACATAAAATACTGCCAATAATACAACTAGGAAAAATGCTCTTGGAAGCAAATTGTCCCTCAAGTGCAGAAGCAAAAAAATGAGAAGGAAAATATAATTGAAATATTTTATGTAACTGTCCTATTTTAGCCATTTTATAATTTTATATTTTATTGTTGAACCTAGGTGAGATAAATTCATTAGATAAGTCCTTATGTTATTTATACAGACTTTTATATGCAAAAGCTTACTCTGCATATAAATTAACTGGAGCATGCAGCCCTGCTGCACTGCAATACAATAGTAGCATAAAGCTGAAATAATTTTGCTTGTAGATGAGTAAATGCACTTATTGCTGTTTGCCAGAAATAAACCAATCTGAAAGGGAATGTTCTGTATGAGTGCGATTTCTATTTACAAGTAACATTATTTAACACTATTACATTACAAATACATCTTTGTAGACAGTGCAATGACACTTCTCTTAGCAGTGGTTAAAAAGGGCGAATGCAAACATTTTCTATGTAAATAAACATGTACAGTACAGAAAAAAAAAAGTGACTTACCAAAGAAAATTTGGTTGTTTGGTTTTTGACTCCATCTTCATAAATATTATCTGTTAATCAGTTTTGGAAAACCCCACGAAAAACAAGCGTTACGTTTGCTGACTCGTGACGTCCGACGTTTGTTACTCAGTAACTATGGTAACAGCGGAAGTGCCTTGAATGATCATCCAAAACAAAACAAAACAAACAAACAAACAAACAAACAAATCAAATCAAAAAATCAAAAGGCAGAGAAAAACTATAGTTAATTTGCTGAAACTGCAAATTATCATATGAAAGGAACACAGGTTAAAATAGCTTCTTTTGCTTTCACTGTGCTTCCACTGTGTCACATTTCAGGTGTTGTACAGCAAACGAGTACTGACACGTACTTGTTTATTTTACCGCCAAATCCAAATGCCAGACCTATGTGTTTAATTTGCAGTGAGCGTGTTGCGGTGCTCAAAGGGAGGAGATCACAATTTTCTTCCCTAGTAGCAGGCAAAAAAAAAAAAGGAAAAAAAAAAAAAAAAAAAAAAACTTGAAAAA
>VUQG01027849.1:0-11019 GCA_015106755.1 Etia nguti | reverse complement strand
TACAACCTGGGTTTTCCCTCTTATCTGTATTTCAGTTTATTTAATTTAATAACTGTACAGTACTCTGTTTCTGGTAACCATTTTCCTTTATGTAAATATGTAAAAAATTGCATATGTTTCTGTTCTGTGTTCTGTGTACTGTTTGTATATGTGTCTTTCTTGCTGCTGTTACACCCAAATTTCCCCTTGTGGGACAATTAAAGGATTATTCTATTCTATTCTACTGTCCCTCCATTTAGAAAGGCAGAGGCGTCACGGTGTAATTATTTTACATGTAGTTGTTTTCTTCTGTGTAATAATATTCAACATTGCTATCAATACATTTTTCAAAAAATGCCTCTCTGTGCAAAATGGGTCCAAAAACATAAACAGCTGTGGGATACTGTTTGTCCGTGATTTGGACAGGGGGAACAAATTACGGCAGGATCAGCCTGATATTATTTGTATCCCGCTATAACTTTACTGTATAAAGAGCTAACATCTCCAAAATGTCAGGAGTAGTTAGTTATTGCAAGAAGTGTTTGTGAACTAAAAATCAAGAATGTGGGATACTGTTTGTCCGTAATTTGGACAGCCCAGCATGTGCTCCCGAAGCAGGGAAAACGAATTCTGCAGGGAAGACCTACCTTGGCACTTGTGCAGGTGTGCATGTATGAAAAAAATAAATTTTTTGCACGGACATCCATACTTTGCTAGGTTACAAGCATTAGGAAATGCAACATCTTAAACATTAGCTGAACAATGAGAAAAAATCATGCTCACGGTCACTCAGATAATCTTAAAGGTTTGAATCTCATGCAATGACAAAGTTCATTTTATTGTGTCTGTAATAAGGTTATTATAAGAAAGTAAAATAAATCTAAATCCACTATTGTAAAACGAAAGAAATAGCCCTCAGTCTTTACCAAAAAAATGGTTACATTTGTAGATGAAAATGGTTATCAAGATCTCTACATGACTACTCACCATCTTTGTCATAATATTGATACTAAGAATAGCGACCCAAAAACTAAAACATTTAAACTGTGTACTAAACAGAATTCAAACTATGAGTTCAACTCTTGTCTGTACAAAAAACTTGTGGTTTAAACTTGGAAGTGATGATGATGTCACAAGAGAAGCCTGCCGCTCTAAGACAAGAAAGCAACAGAAAGTCTGACCAAAGAAACTACAGCTGAAGGTGTTCCCTTCAAAGTGATCACAGGTAAACACAGAAAAGAAAAAGGAAAAAAAAAGGGAGCATCCAATTGATTATTAGTGCACCGAGACACCCTGGGCGAGGTCAATTCATAATGATATAATTAGATATGCAACTTGAATACTGGCAGAAGTCTGAGGTCCTAAATAGAAATATTGAATAGTTCTGTTCCTCATATCAAAAGCTGCTAAAAGGCATCTTTTAAGTTAAGCATCTAATCAATAGAAGTATACAATATTTGCAGATGAAAAATCAGCAGGACTTAAATGTTTCTGCAGTTTTCCATTATCAGGAAAAGCCGCTTCACTGTAGATAAGGAAACACACGGTGACCACTCTGCTACTGTTACAGTCGCTGACCTCTAGGGGCTCTCCCCATGTGAGAGAGCTCTTTCTCCTCCTGTGTTTCTGGTCTGTCTCATAAGCACAGCTTAGATGTCTTGCAGCTTGTAGGCCACTGGATAAAGACTGCCATCTCAAAACACCATGCCCTTTTTCTTTCCATTTTCCCTGGGCGTTGAGTTGCAGTGATTTGGATGGACTGCAGTTGTGTAAAACCTTTAACGGTTGGTGTGACTGGTTTTTTTTTTTTTTATAAATAAAGGTGTGTCTTTATAATGGTAACTGTAATCAGTCAGAAAACAGTTGTATTGAGCAGAGTGCACCTTAGGAAAAAAACGTTTCTTCCTCACTTGGTTTCTTGTCTTTTTAAATAATGTATCATTTTTATTGGAAGGATGACTGCATAGTAACCATATTCACTTTTGTGCTATTAGGTAAAATTGCTTAATAATACTTACAGCTCAAATACAGTCTCCATCACTGGTTACTACAACAGAGTGTTAGGGTCACATTAAGGAGAGAAAATATTGATTGTTTTGACAATAATGTTGAAATTTCAGCATTAAAGTCACAAATCTATTTTGGAAAAAAAAAGCCAAAATTGTATTTCAAGAAAAAAGTAAATGTGGAGATTAAAGTTGTTTCAAGACAAACTCCTACAGTTGCTATAGCCTCTGAGTTAGTGAAATCATACTTCAGAGTCTGTTTTAGTAACAAAGAAATTACTTCTGTTTAGCACATAAACACAGTGTGATGAAAAGATGGCGTAGAAAGCTGCATTTCTATGCACAAGTATGGAAGAGTTGGCTGGATTTGTACAAAAGGAAATGTCTGGCGGTGGACAGATATCAATGGTTACATCCTTGTGCATTAAAGAGGATGTATGTTGTATCACAAGGCAGCTGATCAAATTGTTTCATTAACTCAAGTACAGAAGGTATTTTGTAGAGGCTATAGCAGCCATGGCAGTTTGCCATGAAACTGTTATCCGCCCATTTAGACTTTGTTCTGAAATCAGAATTTTGACTTTATTTTCAAAATGATAAACAATATACTTTTTTTTCTTGATGTGGCCCTAATGCTCATCGGTAAGTTACTGTCAGGTAACAGCAAAAATCTTAATGATGACAGCAGTAATTTTTTATATCTAATCTCTAGAGTCTCTTCAGAGTCTATCACTACACACCCACTGAGTGTTGTAACATAAGCAACAAGGCAAGTTATTTCCTATTTCTTTCCTGTTGCAACTCAAAGGGTTGTTTTCAGAATTTAATGCACCAACTAAACAGCCAACAAGTGTCATTTCTGTGAAAATGAATATATAATGTACAAATGTGAGTGTCTTGATCTATGTTGAATCATCTTGGTAAGGAAATCTCCAAAAGTTGATTCTGTTCATCTTGACGTACTGTTTTCAGTCTGAGAAATATTTTGTCACTCATCCAATTGACTTCTTCAGGTAGGTAGGTGCACGGTTTTCCTAAACCAGAACAACTTAACATGGGAATTGCTGTTACTACTCAGTGACAATATTTTGAGAAGGTGAGAGATGTCATTATGGAGGCAGAGGAAACAATCATCTCGTATGATGTTACATCTCTCTTCACTTGTGTTCCAGTCACTGAAGCATTGGTTGTAGTTTGTAAGAGATTACAGGATGACCCCAACCTCAGCAACAGGAACACTCTCAGCACCCGACCAAGTGTGTTTGTTCTTGAAACTGTGTCTTCATTCCACATATTTCAGGGTAAGTACTACAGGCAGAAACATGAGTGGGAAATGGGTTCCCCAGTTTTACCCATTGTGGGTAACTTGTACATGGAAGAAGTGGAAAAGAGGACTTTGTTATCCTACTCTGGAACACCACAAAGTCATTGGTTCAGGTATGTGGATGACACCTGGGTGAAAATCTTATCTCAGGATGTACCACAAGTCACTGATCACATTAACTTGGTGGACCAACACATCAAATTCACCAGGGAGGATATGAAAAGTGGCAAATTAGCCTTCTTAGACTGTGAGATTTCCATCAGTAATGGGGGACATCTAAAAGTTGACGTATACCGTAAACCAACACATAAGGATCAGTATCCCTAAGTTGGCCAACCCTAAGGATCGGGTCCCCCCAGCACAAACAGAGTAATATCTAATAAAGTCAAATTTATTTATATAGTACATTTTAAACAACTGTTGACCAAGGTGCTGTACATTTAAGATAATCAAAAGAGATAAAAACATAGTAAGACATCATAAACTTTAAGATAAAACAGGCATAAAATGAGAAGATTTGAGTAAGTGTTAATTGCCAGGATTTATACATCGGGGCAACCAAACAACCTCTGGCGAAGTGGATGACACAACACAGAAGAGCCTGATTGTCAGGGCAGGACTCTGCAGTCTATTTACAGCTACAGGCCACTGGACACTCTTTCAGTGATGAGGGTGTACACATCCTGGACAGGGAGGAACGCTGGTTTGAGCGCGGAGTCAAGGAGGCCATTTACGTGAAAAGGGAAAGACCATCTCTTAATCGCGGAGGGGGCCTAAGGGTACATCTGTCACCATCGTAACAATGCTGTGATTGCAGCCATTCCCCAACTCTCTGTGAATGGTACTCATGGCCATTGATCAGTGGTCTTTGATCCGTGGTTGTTGATCAATGGTCATGACAATTTGCATATTAACAATAAAAGAACTGACCTCCCAGCCTATTGTTCCCTCAGTGGGCTGGTTTCAGTCATTGTGCAAATGTACTGTTTATAAGATTGGGGAAACCTGCAGTCAGCTGAGACTGAATGAGTGGATGAGTGATGAAACGTTTCTCCCACTGAAGACGCTACGTCCAGATGAACAGAATCAACTTTCTCTGATACATATACGAGTCTAAAACCAAAGGTTAGATCAAAGATACAGCAATTCCATCTAAGTATTCATCATCATCTGGCATCTATTTCAGTACTTCTCAGCATTTATGCAGAAAGGTAAGCTGATGCTAGAAACCAAAAAGTAGAAAGCAAAAAGTAGAAACCAAAAACACCAGATATTCTATCCTAAAGTCCAAAGCATTACTAGTTAAAATGCCTTGAGATAACTTCTGTTATGAATTACAACTATATGACCCTATAGATGCATATAGATCCTTTTGACTAAAATGGTGTGGAACCACTGATTCATGAGTTAAAAAAGAAGTCAGTACAACAATGCTATATATAACCAAGTATATTGGAATCGTGATGTGACTGAATGTGCTCACGAATATAAATCATGATGATTTGCACACACCAACCTCAAAACATTTTCGCTTTATTCAGTGTATTTCCTACAGTACACATCAAAAATGAAATGAGACATTTCTGGAAAACAGCAAAGTAGAAAAAAAAATCTGAGATTTCTTTTTTTTTTAAGCAACACCAATTATCTATGCTTTAATTTTTGTTATAAATAAAATAATAAAAAAAATACTGCAGTAAGGTAAAACGTTCTTCTTGATATGTTTAAATAAGCTTAGCAGAAACTATTTTATTTGTAAAGATTTGGGATGGATAAGCATGGTTTCACAGAACTCATGTGACAAAAAAAAGAGAAAGAAAACACACACACACACACACTCACACACACACGAAACAAGGCTGTACATAAAATATTGAAGTTTTCCTTACAGTTCATTGGTTTGAGACGTTGCTGTTAATGTAACAATGCCAGACTGCTCCCTGCTGCTCTCACTCTCCTCACTTGCTTGTTGAATGTTGGCTCTCCTGGACAACTTTCTCACCTTGGCCCGAAAAGCCTTACAGAGGTAAAAGTAAACAACAGGGTCCAGGCAGATGTTGAAAACTGAGACCATGGTGGACACTTCCTTCAGGTAGTACAACACTGGACCTACTGTGCAGTTTCTCCACAGAAAAGTAAAGGGAAGTCGAACCAGGTGATAGGGGACAAAGCAAACACAGAAGATGCTGACAAGCAGCAACATGTTTCTACGAGACTTCAAGAGCTTCTCAGAGCCAGAGGCCAGCTGCCTCTGCTGTGCCTGCAACACCCTGCGGGAAGTGCTGTAGTAGAAGAAGACCAGGGATATGAAGACCACGAGGAAGATGATGGCAGAGAGAACCTGGATGATTGTAAAGAACAACTTGACCGATGGACTAAAGAGGGGATCACAGCGGCTGGAGTTAGAGGTCAGAGATTTCTGAGTCATCAAATACAGGTTGCTGTAAGAAATTGCTGTAGCCAGGAGAAAAACCCAGGTGACTGCAGAGAGGATGTGGGCAGTTCGTACTGTCTGCAGGATGCGAGTTCCTGAAGGATGAACAATCTTCAGATACCTGAAGACAAAAGAAAAAGCAGGCAGTAGACAAGTTCACTAATCAGCCACGGTGCTGCCAAAATTATTAAGTCAAAAAAATGTATTCATGCTTTGATCAGGAGTGCAGGATTTGTACTTAACAACACCGTAATGAGCTACAGTATGAAATCAGAAAAGTTTTTTTTTTTTTACCTGTTGGCAGCGATGTACCCCATAAATATGATGCTGGCGTACATGTTGAGGAAAAAGGCAGAAGCTCCAAAGCTGCAGTAGAGACTCGGGATTATTCCAGAGCTTCTGGCATAGTAAGTGATGCGGAGTGGCAGACAGAGGCAGAATAGGAAGTCAGCAGCTGTCAGGTTCTTCAGGAAGACTTTCAAGCTGCTGGATGCCTGCTGCCGGCCTCGACAACAGTAGAACTTCATGATGAAGCCATTGAGAGGTAAACCTACCTAAAGAAACCAAGAAAGGATGGAGAGAAAAGGACTTTGGTACATGCACTGAGAACCTTAACCCAATTTCTGACAGAGCACAATTTGTTGATTTGAAACTTACCAGAAAGACCAAACTGTGGACCAATATAAAGAAAGGCTTGGCTGATATATCCACAACATCACAGGTCTCATTGGAAGGTGAAGTCATGGTCTTTTGGTCAGTGATGTTTCTGGAGCTGAAACAAAAATCCACCTCACATATACATCACTTTGCAACAAATTATGTATAATTGCTAGTTTCATCTTTGAAATTATCTTCATGGTCTCTTCGTTTGATGTGTTAACTCAAAGTCTAACCAATTTTAAATATTGGGTTGAGATCTACATCTTTCTTTGAGAAAAATTTTTTTGCATATGGCCTCTTCTGGTGGAGGTTACTGAGAGTAAATTCAATTCATTTCACAACAACAGCTTTTCAGGATGCTTTATATATGGAATTTGCTATCAATTCCACAGTCTTACAAGCTTGAAAGCAACATTGAGACCTTTAAATGGAAGTACAGAAATCACTGGTGATGTCATCTGTTGTGTGCAGTCTTTAGTGGTGAAAAGAAATATACATCACTTGAGCTGAATCAACTGTCTCCTTAATAATTTCTTATATAGTCTAACAATCCTGCACATTTAAAAAAAAAAAAAAAAGAAATACAGATTGCACTGGACTCTGTGCATTTGTGAAGAAAAAAAGTACACCCTCAATGCTTTCACTGGAATTTAGTGGGTATGGAGCAAATAGGCAGTGCTTATCAAGGTACATGAGTACATTTGATCAGCAAATTTGACCACCGTGAAAAGGGATGGTCTTTCCCTTTTCACGTAAATGGCCTCCTTCACTCCGCGATGTGTACACCCTCATCATTGAAAGAGTGTCCACTGGCCTGTTACAGGCCAGTGGACACTCCAGCCCATTGTTCCTTCAGTGGGCTGGTTTCAGTCATTATGCAAATGTACTGTTTATAAGATTGGGGAAACCTGCAGTCAGCTGAGACTGAAGAAGTCACTTGGATGAGTGACGAAACGTTTCTCCCACAAAACGCTACGTCCAGATGAACAGAATCAACTTTTGGAGATTGCTATATATATGATTAAAATTGGATGAAACGACAGATCCTCAGTATATTAGGAGGATGGCCACTACTGACCATGTGCTTAGTGAATGTCTCAGGCAGCAGAAACCCAAGAAAAAAGATGAGTATGAAGAGAAATTGTCATGGAAAGACAGGCCTTTGCATGGTGTGTACCACCGGCAGATAAAAGACGTGGCTTATGTTGAGAAATCTTACCAATGGCTGGAGAAAGCTGGACTGAAAGAAAGCACAGGCATATTCCATGCCAGCTAAGGAATATGCCTTAAGGACTAGATCGATAGAGACTGAGGTCTACTACAACAAGGAAGACCCCCTCAGGGGTAAGTGGTAAATTTACAACCATTTCCTCTCACGGTCAATTTAGAATCACTGGTTAATCTAACCCCAGTCTTTAGACTGTGGTAGGAAGCCAGAGTAACCAGAGAGAACCCACACAAACACCAGGAAACTGCACAAAAAAAGGCCCCAGATTTGATTTGAGCCCGGGACCTTCTTGCTGTGAAATGACAGTGCTAATCACTGCATGGCACCCTTCTTTACTCTATTTCACATTGAAACAATCTCATCTTTAACCCTTATTTCTTGTCATTTCCCTGACTTACTACTTTGAACTTCTACATCTCATCTCCTTGCAGAGTTCTGCTTTCACACATGCTCCGAATAAGTGATTTAATTGCTGAGTAACATCATGTGGGTTCAGTTACAATGCACACGACTGATTTGTGAGTTTCCCTTTTACGTGCATTGACTTCCATAAAGACAAACAAATAGGCTGCATAGATTAAAAATAATCCTACCATAAATATGAAAAAAGCTGTGTAGAGTTAACTAGAAATGGCCCTTTAAATTCTAAAGATAGGTCTGAGCCCAGATCTGGATTGTGGTTAACTATTGGTAGTTTTGGCCCCAGGCCTTAGACAAATTTAGAATCATGAGATCAGATTGGTCTCTTGAACACGGAAGTTAGTTGTGGGTGCTGATCATGGACTGTTTTTGCTCCACATCTTAAAAGTAATCATTTTCATTTTTTTAAATCAGCAGAAGTACAAAAAAATGTGAGTCTGAGAAACCAGCTGGACTCACCTGTATTTGATGTATCCCTCTGCAGTTTTCTGTGAGCACAAAACGCTACTTCAGTCAATATGTCTTCGTGGTTTAATGGTATCATTGTAAATCAGAAAATACACAGTAACTGCAGCTCTACCCTGATGTCTGACGTGTTTCCTGTTTGAAACCACTGAAATTGCTGCACAGAAAGCTGACACTTCATTTTTGATTAGTTGTGATAAACAGGCCGTATACAGTGCTGGGAATCATTATATGCCTCCTTCGTAATGTCTTTTTTTTTTTTTTAACATATTTTCACACTTAAATGTTTCGGATCATCAACACAATTTTAATATTTGACGCAGATAACTCGAATAGATATAAAACGTAGTTTTTAAATGATGATTTAAAAACAAAGTACTGTTTATACACTTATCATCAGTACTGTGTATCACAGTGCAACACAAAGTCAGTTAAACATCAGGGGTATCAGTGTCTCCAAGTGCATTGTGAATTCATTTCACCTGCTTTGGTCAAGATGAAAGCGACAACAACTACACTAGAGACGCAACAACAGGCCAATCTTCAAAAGAAATAGTTTAGCAGGCGATAGTCAGAGACTACAACCACAGAGTGTACCACAGATTTTTCTCTAGTTAAGTTTTTTGCTTGTGGCCTTAACTAGTAGATTAGGACAGTACCTTTAGGCTATTGAGGTTTTATCTTCTCGCCACAGATGAAATCAGTGAAACCAGTGTCATGGATCCAAAGTGTTACGCCCCATCCCACGGGTACAAGAGTGGAACATAAGGTTTAAAAAAAGGGGTTCCCAAAGCCAGACACCTAGTAGCCAATTCACAGCTAAAGGTGCAGTTTATTGCTACTGCGAACGTACCAAAACTGAACCAGATGTAACTGCTGCTGCTTGATGCTCCCAGAGTGATGACTGCTGGAGTTTTTGAGGTGGTTAATTTGGCAGTGGGGGCCAATCAGCACATGCCATGTCTAAGCCAACCCCAAACAGCCCACTCAATCAGAAAAAGGACTCTTAAAGGTACAGATCACACATTCAAACTACAGTCCAGACATATGTATTTAGTGGTCATAATTCATACATATAGGATTTATGACCAAGATACTGCCAGGGCGATTACACCAGGGCTTCCAAAACAACAAAGTTTCTGCTGAGCTCAAAGGTCAATAGGAGGCTGAACTCAATACAAACACACTGCCTCCACAGCATCAGCATCTCTGCTAATCAGGTCAGTTTCACTTTCTTGTACACTTTCTCTACTTCTCTCTGTTGCACTGGTGCTAGCTATAATTGGCTAGTCTTCAGTGCTCATTCACTCACTCGTTTGTGTCTTCAGGACTTTGGCATTCTTGCTGGGTATGAGCGGTTAGTGTGATTTGATGTGTTTTCACTTGTGTTTAAGGCAACCAGTAGTATTGACTTTAAAACTTGGTGTCCTTTTATCCTGCCCATAGAGGGTGTTTGTGGGTGTTGGTGTTGCCTTTGCTCCTGCTTCTTCTAGCTCTCACAGATGAACATTAGAAGCAGGTGGCCTGTGTCCTGGTAGACTGATTGTACCTGTTTTTCTAGTTCCCTGCCTCTTTGGCATGGCTTTGGCTCTGACATTGTGGCCAGCATTGTCATCTCCCCCTCTAGCACATGATTGCTTTTGGATCTGGTTGTGTAGTCAATGAGTGCAATAAACTGTAGCTCCTCTATTCACTGAATCTATTGTCTGAACAGCAGGCTCACTATGCTTGTTTTGCCTGTTGCTTTTGCTGGCATAATATCACTCGGCATGGTTTTAAGCATGGGACCGCCTTATACTGCTTCATATTCTCTTACCCCCCTGAATCACTGACTTTGTTTGACTTGATGTTTGTTTAATAACTCATTTGAGTTATGTCTGCCTGATTTGACTGAAGAAAACGCAGAGGTGGTGGATACAGGTATTTCTTCTGAAACGTACTCTTAGTGTTTCTATTTCTTTACTTTTTCTTTGGTTTGCCCCTTTTAATCCATAAAGATGACACTCCTACGACTTGCAGCTGGTTCATCTGGTGAGGTTTACCATATTGTATGGTCTGTTATTGTATATACAGTGGCTTGCAAAAGTATTCGGCCCCCTTGAACTTTTCCACATTTTGTCACATTACAGCCACAAACATGAATCAATTTTATTGGAATTCCACGTGAAAGACCAATACAAAGTGGTGTACACGTGAGAAGTGGAATGAAAATCATACATGATTCCAAACATATTTTACAAATAAATAACTGAAAAGTGGGGTGTGCGTAATTATTCAGCCCCCTGAGTCAATACTTTGTAGAACCACCTTTTGCTGCAATTACAGCTGCCAGTCTTTTAGGGTATGTCTCTACCAGCTTTGCACATCTACAGACTGAAATCCTTGCCCATTCTTCTTTGCAAAACAGCTCCAGCTCAGTCAGATTAGATGGACAGCGTTTGTGAACAGCAGTTTTCAGATCTTGCCACAGATTCTCGATTGGATTTAGATCTGGACTTTGACT
>VUQG01027834.1:36202-47947 GCA_015106755.1 Etia nguti | reverse complement strand
TTTTTTTTAAAATTAATTAATTTAAAAAAAAAAAAAAAAAAAAAAAAAAAAAATCTTATAAATATTATGCAGTTCCTCTACTGGGCACTTGAGGATTGTGCCAAAAGAATTCATGATCGCACAGACTGCCATGATAAAGTCCCCAATTTTACAGCATTGGGCACATAAAATATGGTTATGGTCTCTATGGAAAATTCCCCCCTTCATACTCTGACGGGAAACTGGAACCAATGTGAGTCATGTATTTGGACCTTTCCACTTTGTTTGTGCTGTTGGAGCCTTTTTGGACATTTAATGGTGTCGTCTGATTAATATTAAGGCTTACTGTATGATACAGATGATCCAAAAAATATCTGCTTCAGTGTTGATAAGTGCAATTTTATTTTTTTATTTGTATATCATTTTAATTAGAAGGTTTACTTAAAACCTACACCCTTACTCTTGATGAATAAAGTTTGCTAGCCACCAGACCTTGTGAGGTGGACAAGCGAGTGGTTCAGTTTCCCAGGTTATTAATTACGTTTCCTGTTTTGTTTTGTTTTTTACAAATAGGTTCTTAACACTTGAAGAGGATTCAGAACTGAATCATGAAGTCCCAGGTTAAACCCTCTGATTGGAGGCACTCACCAAGAAAAGTGATGCTTTTCTTGGTCTGGAACCACTCAGTATAGCATGTTTACCAGCTTGGGCGAGGTCTTTGACTCTACCCACCAATAGTGACAATTCTTGAGATTAAGATGGCAAGACCTCTTGAGGCAGCTCTGACTGTGAATGTCGCACTAAATGCTTCCATTTGCCACAGAATTTTTTTTTGTCCCTCCATCTCCCTCCTTCTCTCATCCATTGCCCTTGCCTCTCCTGAGCACTGGCCTTTTCGCATGGTAATGTTAGCATTTACATAAATGAATTCTACATTTTGCCATTTTATATGTGCATATATGGCACTGAAATAAGCAGTTAATGGACAAAAGACAAGAATGCGTGAAATAAATAAATGAAGCTCAGCATCCTCAACACAGATGTTCCTCTATATAGATTTAAATATTGTATTCAAAATACAGTTTTTGAGAACATGTTTTTTCTGGACTCCAAATCAGTATTTCATTAAAAAAAATATCAGTACGATAGCTTAAAATGGTGACTTCACATGAATAAGAATCAAAAAAACAAGAACAAGATGTAGCAAAAATGACAATGACCATACAAATTTAATTTATATCCACTTTAAGCAAAGGCCAATGTAACATATGTGTGAGTAATTCTGCTGGTCAAAGCAACCTGCAGAAAGCAGTTTTTTTTTAACCTGCACATTGTTCAGTAATGATTAAAGGCAGTAGGAATGAGAAAGGCTTTAGGATCCTGGTTTTATTTTAACCTTTTATTACTTCTACTATACAACAGAAGAGTAGTTACTTAAGTTTTAGACACTTCCCTTTAACTTGCCCTAAGACATTTTAGGACCACTCAACAACATTCAAAGGGAACATCAGAGTCCATTACAATGTCTTGTGTCAACAATTGGGAATTTAAGCCCTGGAGACACATGGCCTTGCTCTCTACTTAACCCTTCCTCTGCCCAATGAACCATAAAGGTTTATGGTAGTGCCTATTGAGAAAAGTTTGTGCCTTTTTGCTTAGGATGTTTTATCTTCACACAACTGCAGGCCTTCCTATACATTATAAAGACAGAAAGGTATTTTGATGAGTCAGGTTAAGCACATTTATTGGCTAGACTTGTGGTTCACATTGACCCTGAAGTCTAATCTTAAGCGATAAACGTAGCACAACAATACATGATGAAGCTATATATGTTCAGTCCAACCTCGATATTGTTAATACTGTTGAAATATTAATGTAACCCTGAATAAACCTTTCAGTCTAACTAAGATTCTCGAAGCAAAACGAAATGGTAATCATTCTTTTCTGCAAGTTGCTTAAATTTCTTTCTACCAGTAAGCTAAATTAAATGAAGCTAAATTAAGCAGTGCAATTATCTGGTTTATCACCAATATCTGAGCAACTACTGCATTCCTGTTAGCCTGAGATGTAGGCTAATTGTTGTGTGCTTGTCTGCAAATGCTTGTTAACAACTAAAAAGTGGGTAAAAAATTGTAAACTTCACAAAATCTATTTTTAGCATGTTGCTATAACCTTTAGCTCAAAAAACCCTCAAAATGTAATGTTAGTTTAGATTTTGGTTGTAACTCAATGTGGTGATTGCGCAGCTCTGATTTATCACTTGAATGATTAATTAGCGAGCTTCTGAACATGATATATCCAAATTCTTTGCTTAGCTAGGTCTTAGCTAGGTTAGCTTTGATTTCTGATTCTGATTTCCAACACAGCTAATGTCAAAAAAATCTATTAAAAACATCATGCTAGTACCAAGTTGGATCCCCTTTTCCTTTCTGAGCAACTTTAATTCTTCAAGGCATAGATTCAACAAACTGCTGGAGACATTCCTCAAAGATCTTGGTCCATACTGACACGATAGCATCGCATAGTAGCTACAGATTTGTTGGCTAACATCCATGTCATAAATCTCCTGTTCCAGCACATCTTAAAAGGCGCTCTACTGAACTGAGATCTGGTGACCTTTGTGACCATTTGAATACAGAGAACTAATCACAATGTGACTGGCTGATTAGATATTTGTGTCAATGAGCAGTTGATCGTGTGTACCTGACAAAGTGACCACGAGTGTCTCCTACCTGTGTTGATATTATTAAAATAATGTTTCACATGTCTTGTTGTGGCTTAAAGTCTTAGAGGAGCTAGAGTATCTCCATAGTAAAACTGAATCTTACTGCAAAAAAGAGAGCCCAAAATGTCTGACTATTCCACATTCATATCGGGTTGTTTTTTGTTTTTTTTTCTATTCTTAGTAGAATCCCATTAAGTTAGTCAGGGATCCCTTCCTTTTGTCCACATTGCTAAGGAAATATTTGTCTTCTAAAAAATATTTCTGGATTTGTCATCGACCATACTGACTTCTGTGTTTTATGTTCCTTCCATGATATGGCGGGTGACAGGATCTGTACAACATGGACATAAAAGTTACAGATTCTGGCTATCGGGAAAAACTGATCAAAACATATGTTACAAGCTAACACAGTATGCACATTTAATAAGTATGCACAGAGGCTGCCCAGAGGCAAAGGCATAGCTGAAAAGACACTGCTTAAAAAAAAAGGCTTCAGTGGCTTAGTAAAAAATAGAGAAGGTTTTATTGCAGCAAAATGGGATCTCTGAGCACAACGACTTGAAAGGACAGAAAGGAAAGAGAACAAGCTTGCCCATTAAAAAAAGCTTTAAAAAAATTACTGGTATTGTCACTTAGTGTGATTTTTGTGTTGCGCGGAGGTGGGGTAATTAATAAGAGCTTTGGTTGAGAAGAGGCCAGCGAAAAGGACTGAGCAAACTGAAACAAAGCACCAAACCTCTCTAGGCCAATTAGAGCGGGTCAATCTGACCACAAATTGCTCATTAGTGATCTTAGAGGAAGATCAAAGGGCAGCAAGAATAAGGGAGGAACACTCTGTATCAGTAAGTCCAAGGAATGGAATGACCTGGCTCCAAGCCCAATGAGAGCCACTTACCCCACATCACTCAAAGGGGTGAAGTGCATTGCCCTGTTAAACACTGATCTACTAGGTTTACAGACAGGCCTGCTTGTTTTTACAGTTGACATCTCGCAACATTGTTCACCCTCTGATTTTTATTTTTATTTTTTTCTTTTGGTAATACAGGATAAAGATACTAACTGTTCAATTGTAAGGAGTTTGCTGGAATGCAAAGAAAGGGTGTGGAAGAGTTACAGGCAAAGCAAGACATTGTTGAGTCATCTGACTGCAGTGCTCACTGAGCGGATTGCAAGATCCACGGGAGTCCTCCCTCAGGGATCCACCGCTGGTCAATACATCGGCGATGTGTCATGATAGATTCTTGTTTTGGGCTTAATATCAAGCTGGCATTTTAGCCATGAGTCACTGATCCAGAAGATGGTACTAGATAATCTGATCTGTGTCTCAATACTCAGTCCTGCTTTTGGTTGTTGAATAGCTTGTTACAAAAAAGTTCTCCTGTTCTTGAAGCAGTGCTTTGACATATTGGGAAACAATGGGGGGATACAGGGAAAAATTTTAAGCTCCAGTTTCAGCTTGTAGCCTTGCATAAAGCGTGGAAACAGTAAGGAAACAGCTGGTCTTGCTCAGAGAAATGGTAACTGCTGAGTCACCTCTAAAGACAAGTAATTATTGTGAAAAGGCTCGTGTGTGTGATCTGTTTGTTTTTTTTTAAAAAAGAGTGTAAAAAGGACACATATTGTGCTATTACGTGCTATTACCTCCTGGATACTAATGATCTGGCAGCATTGCAGTCACAAATTTCTTACTTTCACTTTGTGTTTTGAATAATAAAACAAGAACGAAACAATTATGGGCTGTACTCAAAGGCGTAGTCAAGCGTTTTCAAGTGGTTGGTAAGACTGGAAAAGTGCTACAAAAATGCCTTTCCATTTTCACTTCCACAAGAGCCGCCAGCTGTTTTCACACGTATCCCTGCCCTCAGCTTTCCTAGACATTTCCCAGTGGAGATGCATGTATAGGAAGGCACAAATGACACACATTGTATTGCCAGATCCCTAGTACAAAATCTGTGTGCAGTCTGATTCCAGAAGCCCCCTTCCCTCTCCTACGGGCAGCTAAACCAAACTTGAGTGCTTTCAGTAGTCTCCTGTTGTGTTTTACATGTGAGACGAGAAGTCTTCGGACATTGTTGAGACCTGATTCTGAGGAAATACCCCAGCAGGGCTCATTTAAAAGAACTTCAGGAAAGGTGGTGAAATATCAAACCAATATAATAAGGTAAGAAGTGAGTTATTGGTAGGTGCCTGTTTTTTCTTTTCAGGTTCGATGATGTTTATGCTGATCCAACCTTACTGGTTCCCGATTGATTGTAGCTTGCTATTCGGCTTTCAAGTATTAGTTCTGACCTTCTTTCCCCGACTCTTTAACAAGGCAGGGTCCTTTTAAGTGACATTAATATGCAGGTTATTTCTGTTTTTATCAGCTCTAAAAGAAACAAAGCTTCTCTGAGCAGCCTGCCTGACATTGTTGCTTTTTGCTAACCCAGCAGCCCCTTAGATAACACAGAGATATCTTCATGTTGGGCTGGACCATGTCAAAGCTTGCTGACATGTTACCCAGGACACCGTGACCAGTCTGTCTCCTGCCGGCTCCTCTTTCTCCCCCCCCCCGCAATGCGTGTGTGTGTCTGTGTATGTATGTGTGTGCTTTTATGGTGGTGGGCACCCTCCCTCTCTGAGCATCAGACCACACAGCTCAGCCCTGAGACCTGTCAAACACAGCTGGGACATCTCCCCCACCCCGCTCTCTCCGTCACCCCGCCTCAACTCCTATCCCATCCTCTCCTCCGCCTTCCTACCTCTCCTCCCCCTCCTTGCTCCCCAGACTCGGGCTGGAAGCTTTGATACAGGGGTGTCGAGAAGCAATGGGGAACATTTCCATTTTTATCTGCTTCGAAGGCTCCGAGACTCTCCTCCCTCTCCCATCAGCCGCTTCTCATCAGCATAAAAAGACTCTGCCGTGTCCCTTCTTCGGCGCGCACGCTTCAGACGCGGCGTAATTGATACAGACGTGATCGGGGAGGGGAAAGAGCAGAAATCTGTACGACCCATCCACGACGACTGCTTTTTCCTTCTTTTGTTGCTTTTGAGGTGCAAGTTCAGCAAAAAAAGACAGACTCTCTCTCTTTTCTGCGCAGGCTGTCATAAAAAAAGCGAGCTCCTGTCCTGTGCAATAAGTGTCACGCAACATATAGTCAAAGTCCCCACGACGGAGCTGCTGTCAGCTCCTGAACTTTTCACGGCGGAATACAAAGTGAGGCAGTTGCTCAAAATAAATGTTTTGAAACGGTAAAAACAATTCAAGACTGCCTTGTCACCTGATCGCCGCTTTTAAGGCTGTTCTGCAGCCCTCACCGTAGACAACAGCAGGCAACACCAATGACATTTTTACTATTTTAACTTTTAGTATTTCTCTTGTTGTTGTTGTTGCAACATTATTTCCACACCTCCAGGGTTTAGCTGTTTTTTTTTTTTACCCCTGCACTCTGAGGTCATAAACGGTGAGCTCACCGTGGAGTGGTGCAACTAATCACGCCCCAATCTCGAGCATTTTACAGGTGTTATCTCCAGTTCCTCTTTTGTTTTCAGCCTGGCCTGCTCATTGTAAATCCACACGGAGACGGGCTCTAACTCTGAGAAGAACAGTTCGGCTGAAATGGCAGAACCCCTCCGAGGCCTTGAACTGATGAACTGAGAGCCTGAAATTTATTAAGCAGTCAGGTTGATAATTGTCTGCATCTTCTGCTTCGCAGACGATGAATTCTGCTGACTTCTGCGTTTAAAGAGGGGAGAAATACTTCTGAGTGTGCATGCCTCTCTGGGTGACAAGTCATCTTATGTATGCCATGTTAGCAGTGCAACTTGGTTAATCAGTCAACAGGTTATAGACATATAGTAAAATCAGTGACTCTTCAACTGTGGTGTGTAAAACTATATGGCAACATAAAGACACATCTGAATAATACACTGCGAGTCATAGCTGCTACTGATCAGGGTAGGCTGTTTAGCGGTTATACAAGGCTGCTCATGTGTCGAGCACCCATATATAAAGACTCAATATAAAAGACTGTAACGGGATACAATCTCACATGCCTCGTGTATACTTTCAGTGGCACAGCGCTGTGCTGATTTGCGCTGTTTCCCCACTGCAATAAAGTTTTGGCTTTGAACCTTGCTGATTCATTTTTATATGAGGAGTTTTCATCTTGTCAAAGTGCTGCTGTTTGCTCCTATGGTCCAAAGGCGTGCAGGTCAGGCATTCCTAAAAGCACCTGTAGGTGCGAATGTGAGTGAGACTTAAAAGTATCGGTCCCCGTGAGTGACTAGAACATCTCACATGTATAAATGTTGGGGGGAGACAATAAACATGCATGTAACACGGAGTATTGCTAAGTGATGGATCATTTCAATTAAATTTAATCCCAAACAGCAAACTTGAAGTCAAATTTTAAAGTCATAAAATCCATAAAATGCAGTTCCTCAAATGGCCACTTGAGGCTGTCTTCAAACGTGAATCAGTCCCGGCAGACATCTAGTCGAATAGCCCAAGTTTACTACAAAACTAAACACATCTACGGCATGGTTAAAAAAAACGTATTTTCCCTACATAACAACTGAACAGAGGCTGAATTTTTAAATAAATGATATCAGTTTAAATTGTTTTAAGGTTTAAAGTTAAGTGTGTGGTTGACTAGGCTGCTAGCTGTCAACCAGGCTCCATAAACTCCTTTTGACCTTTTGTCCATGTTTGTAGTGTTGGAGCCTTTGGAGCATTTTTTATATGTTTATCCAGTGATAGTGTGGATTCTCTTAATTGTACAGGTTTTTTGTATGTTATTTTTGTACTAATTAACAAGTACCTGTGTCTATGTGATTAATCCTTTGCAACCTGTGGCTGCACCCATAAACATGAATGTAGCTTCTGTCCCTGAAAAATAAAGCCAATGCAGAAGTGCCTTAAATCTGCTCTCTATTGCACGCAACCAGGTGGTGATAGCTGTGGTTGCAAAAAGACTTCCAGTCATACAGACGTTTATTAGAAAACAGCTTTCTGCTCTGACCTCTGAGTTTATAGGCTAAGTCACCCTTTTTGCTTCATATTGAATAATAAATTAAGTCTATTTTTTAAACCTTGTTCATGTTTTCAGTGGAGGATTATCCGGGTTATGCTCATTGGCTAATGGCTTGTGAGTGAGCAGTTATTGTCCAATAAGCAAGCTGTTTCACAGTCAGACCTGCCCCTCCTCGTCACATCTGTTTTGATTTTTTTTATGGTTACCTCGACGTTTCAGACTTGTGGGTGGAGCCACAATAGTGATGTCCATCTTTTACCCCGTCTATGCACCTTGCTAACCAAACTAGCAAAACTCAGCTGCTAACTTAGAACAGCCAATAACAGTGTCCCAAAACGTAGGCTGCATCCTCCTGAGGCCGCATTTGTAGACCTATTACGTCACAGCGATTGACGAAGGCTGTCCCAATTCGTCGACTCCTTCAAATGCGGCCGACAAATGCGTTCATTTCCCCGAATTTGAAGGGTGGGTCACTAGACATGGGTCACTACCCGATCTGTACCGAAAACCCTATCGGTACCACGCATGCTCAAATCTTACGTCACTTCCTCTCGTTGCCAACATTGCGACAGTTAATGTATTTGAATGACACGGTTAGCGCCCATTGAGCTCCTAGCATTTCTCAACAGCTCTGCCTCTTTTTCGACTTTTTCGACATTTAAACAATGGATAATGCGTATACAAACAAATTCATGCTTTTCTCCTCAACAGAGAGCGTGCTACCGATCGGGTTTCCGGTACGGATCGGGTAGTGACATCGGGTGTGTCCTTCGTGGCCCACCATATCCCAGAATTCATAGCGCGGCCCAGCCAATTCCAGTTTTCAACAATGGCGGCCGCTACTAAGTTTTAATATTGCTCTTATTACTCTTTCTGGGTCACAAAATAAACATTTAACATATTTTCAGGCGAGAAAGTAGCCGTGTAAACTTCAAATATCTGATTGGTTTATGAAGACATCGCATATTTGCAAAAGTGCTCAGACGTTTTTGGAGACGTCTGTTACCCACCCGCTCGAGAGCTAGCCGGGAGGTTCAATGGTGACTCGAGCCGGCGAGAGCAGCGGACTCCCGGGTTCATCGTTTTCAGACCCCCGCTGTCTTTCGCTACTCAGTTTAAACATGATATATAAGTCACTCGGATAACTTAAAAATGTAATTGTTTGGCTTTTTCGGTGTTTTATTTGTTCCGGAGTAAATCGGTTTGGCTGAGATCAAAGTTATTAGATTAGATTAGATTAAATAAAACTTTATTAATCCATCGGGTGTGTTCCTCCGGGGGTTTTACACAGCTGAATAAACGTCAAACAGAAAAGTGATTAAACAGAAGTGTGAGACGGTCGAGAGTTTACGCCAGTGTCCTGTTATATTTTAGATAGCAAGGAGCAGACGGCTGAGTTTATTAAACTCCACCGAGACAGCGGTGATGCAAATCTGAAGGCTAGACTGTCCCACTTCACAGCCTCGCACTTCCGGCCTTCTCGGTCTTCGAAGGACCCAGCCCACGTAGACTGCGAAGGCCGGGTCCTCCGAAGGATGCAGCCTACGTTTTGGGACACAGCTAATGTATTTACTTCTGGTTCCAAATGAACCAGATGGCAACAGCTGTAATACTAAAGTTGACACTTCATAACAAAAGCCGACAAACCAAAGTGTGATGTCACGGTGTTTGGTGCAATCTTCTATATACAGTCTGTGATTTTTCCAGATACTTTGAGTATGTTTTTAACTTTGTGTCCATACTTTGCTTATGAATGTCATCAAGAGGTCTAACAAAAGGTCTGGCCATTACCAAACAAAAAGAAAATATATACTTTAAAAAAATCTTTATACACACAATGTGAGGAAAAATCAATGTTTCAATTTAGATTCATTTGAAAGGAATAGTTCTACTTTTTCCAGGTTTTATGCTTAATTGGTTTCATATAGAATATCACAACTTAAACATAGAGCAGATGTGTCAAACATAAAGCCCAGGGGCCAGAATAGATCCACCAAAGACTTCAATGTGGTTCAAGTTCCTATTGTTTCCACAGTAAAAATAAATAAACAAATAATCAAACAGATAAAAACATAACCAATTTTTTGCGCAACGAGCTAACAGAACCTTTTCTGGAATTTTACACATTTATTGCATACAATTTAAGCCCAAAGGAGCATTTATTTATCAAACTCAAATGTATTGTTGAAATTGCACATATTTCTTTTTCTTTTAATAAAACAAAAATAGGATTAAATGTGTGGTTAATCTTCTATATGCTGACAGAAACAGGAGTTTGAGATCAAAGTTAGCTGTACGTGGCCCACAATGTAAAATTAGTTTGACACCCCTGACATAGAGTAAATATATAAGAAACACACATTATAAGAAAATGCACGTGTGATAAAGGCCCAAAGCAGCTGATGAAAAACATTAAAAAAGAATAAAACCAGGACATATAAGAGTATGTGCTGTGTGCTGTGGTGACAGAAATAACATTCATGTGGTCCAAAGGGTGATTGGTACTGATTTTCCACTGAAGCTCTTGCAGCGCTTGATAAATCTTGATAAAGCCGAGCAGAGGGTGCATCCCACCCTCTACACCAACCCCAAACCCCTCCCTCCCCTCCGCTCTCCGCCCCCCTCTCTCCCTCCCCTCCCTGCCGCGCGCAGGAGATGGGTAGAGAAGTTTGCTCGCGGCGCGGTCCGGTGAACATTACTGTATTTCATTTGGGGAACAGCAACAGCAAGAGGCTCTGGAAAAATAATACTAATTTAAAAAAACGACGAAAAGTAAGGCTTTCCAGGGAATGCCGAGGAATATCCAACTCAACAGCAACACCAGCCGCAGCGAATTATTATAATTATATATATGTATATGTAAAAAAAAAAATAAAATAAAAAATTAATGAGGTTTATCCGTCATCATTGATGTGGCCAAATTAGTGGGAAGCTCGGGTCAGTAGGGGGACAGCGGGCTCGCGCGCGGACTGTCGGAGGGGTGCTTTGAATTTGTGGGTCCTGGAGAAGAAGCGCAGAGCGAAACAGATTCAGAGAGAGAGAGCGAGAGAAGAGGAGGAGGGGGAAACAAGGAAAGAAAAGAAGAGCCGTCCGAGTGAAAGTGAGAAAGAGTCCCGCTCAGAATGAATAACAACAAACCCGAGAAAGAAAACGAGCAGAGTGAATTCACCAACCACGAGGAGGAGGTACGTATGCGAGCCCGAGGTGCTCGAGCTTCTGTCTGTGATACCGTAGGTGGCTCCTTGACCCGTAATGACATCCTTAATAAAAACCGAGTCATGCTAACAGCGACTGCTTCTTTTCCTCCACTCCTGTATTCATTAAGGTGTAGCTCCTATGCTGGTTTGTTTGGTTTCTGTGCCGTAATCTGGTTTTACCTCATAAAAGTTTCCAGTATTGCTGTTTACATTATTAGACCGACTGTATGGTTCGCTCATAACAGCATCTATCGCCGGTTTCCTGCAGGTAATGCGCTGTTATTGCACTGAATTCTTCACCTGCCTTCACGTTTACATCTCTCCTCTACTTTTCTTTAAATTGTATTTTAGCCTTGTTGAAGTTAGCCGTTATTTCTTTATTTAAAAGCAGCAGCAAGAACAGGGAAGGGCATGAAGCACTGATGAATCACTAACTAGCAGTTCTCGAATAACTTTGAAGTCAGGACTGTGTTTTTCCTGGCTGTGCTACGGCATTGCGAGCTGTGTCTTACTCTACAATAAAGCCAGACTTCACACAGCACTGAAAAGCAGTAGTAAAGGGAATTCAGAGCCAGGGCGAATTAGTTTTCACTGAAGCTGAGGGAGCAATTGAAGTTCAAACAACTGCTGCTGCAACATGTAGGTAATAACGGGTTATAACAGAGAGCCCACTGCATTACAGTGGAGCAAGAATAGCCTCTTCTAATTACATCTAAACACAAACAGAATGGCTCTGTTTACCCCCCCCCCCCCAAAAAAAAAAAAAAAAAAAAAAAAAACAGTCAGAGAAGCCACACACACACAGACACACACACACATAATATATCTC
>VUQG01027834.1:0-36182 GCA_015106755.1 Etia nguti | reverse complement strand
TGGGTTTTTTTACCCCCCCCCCCCCAAAAAAAAAAAGAAAGAAAAAGATTTGGTGGAAATCCATTTAACGTGCTCTCAAAGTATGTTTCCTCTCTATCGTGCAGGATAATAGCCTCATTTCTTCCCTTTCTCCTCTGTAAACATTGCACAATCCGGCCCAACAATATCTCCTCTTTGGTAAATAAGCCTGTAACGGCTCTCCTTGCATGAGGCGATTTTCTTTGGCTCGGACGAATCTCTCTTCAAATGACAGACTTGTTATTTCAGAGCTCCGCACATCCGCAGTCGAGTGATGTAAGGAAGGTGTATCAGATTATATCAGATATTTCTCTTGGAGCAATTTGATTAGGTCTCAGTGTAGCGTTGGACACTTTGTAACTGAATAGTGAGACGTAGCCAGCCTGATGTAATACCATATTTGGTCCACTGTTGAGGTTACTATGGATGCGGGGGAACGAATGTAGCACCACACAGATGAGGTAAAGACTAAAGAGCTGATTTCTTGAGGTTAGGGAGTTTGGGTTTAAAGCTTTCGTCACCTTCTCCTTTTACTAACAATACGTCAGTCAAGTAGAGCTCTGTAACCAGTACATGGCCCTGAGGGTATTCTTGTTATTGAATCTAATAAAAAACTACTAGTCCGTGTAAAATGAACATATTCAACTAAAGAAAGATTACTACTCAGCACCAAAAGATGTCTGTGTATGACCATCTAACTGTACAAACTGCAAACATGTCGAATTAAAAGTCTCATAAGTGGCAAATACTCACATTTCAGAAGCTGACGCCAGAGAAATACTTTAGCTTTTTGTCTTAAGCACCTTCTTAAGTACCTGCCTGTTTTGAATTAGGTTGAGCACGACACAGCTGTAATTAAACCAAAATAGGGCAAAACACAAGAAAAACACTTGATCTGTTACTATCGACACAAGCTTTTTGTAGCTGAAATGTTTAGTTGATCATTCTTATGAGCGATTGATCATATTAAAGCACGAAAGCTTTTAAAATGTGAGGATTTGCTTCTTTTTCTTTTTGTTTTCGTGACACTCGGTTTTAGTCGCGCCGCTTACGGATCATTTTGTAAGACTGAACAGTTAAATGAGGGCGTCAGATTATTCAAAGGTCTCGACTGCAGGATAGGTCTACGAGGAAATAAGCCGTGTTAGCTGCAGCTGTAGTTTGCTTAAAACAAAAGGCTCCAAACTTCTACCCAGCTATTAAAAATTCTGTGATGTCCATAAGCTCAGAGATGAGACGCAGGTTGTGTAAAAGGCAGGCAGACAGAGACGTAAAAAGGAGACTAATGGCCAGAGAGATCTAATGGTTGTGGAAATGTTTGGAAGCCATCCAGACAGGCAGGGACTTAAATTTACTTGGGTGAATTAACGTTAAGGTCAGACAGCACCACTTTATCTTTTGTGGAACGGTGTGTGTTGCATGCAGAGGAGCAGGGAGTGTGTCACACGCGCGCATACATATTCAAGCGTTTTGCAGGCTCGTGCGGATGTACTCAGACTAATTCACACTTTGACTTAGTTTGACTTGTTTCGGGGTTTTTTTGCATGAAAGTCTGCTCTGCACAAATGTCCCTTCACCTGACGCAGAAAGCATAAAAATGCCAGCAACAACACCACCGAGGTAACCATAAACTATAACCTCAAGAGAGCCAAAGTTTAACAGCCTTGCTGGTATGACTCTCACATGCTGAGCAGCAGCAGCAGCAGCTCCCTGCCCCTCCTCTTGGGCAGTGTAGTATGTGACTCAATGGATCACTGATTCGCACCGGTAAAGCACCGCAGTGAGCTCGGCTCCTCATGCCCGCTTCATTGCTCAACCCCGCGTGCCTTCGTCTGTGTACACGAAAGCTCGACGATGCTTAATGTTTATCTTCTCCGGACCGCCGCTCACCAAACATGGTCTTGTTGCAGGCAAGGCATGCAGGTTTTGGGGGCCTGGCAGCATTTAATCTCCTGAGCTGCTCTGATAAGCGACATTATCAGGTGTTCTGGATGCTTTCGCGTACTGTGGCACTTCACTTCACCGATGCAGCCGAGGTGACATGCCGTCGCCCTATTGGTGAATGTCAAAAGATAAGAGTTTGAACGAGGTCCGGTTTCCAGACCTTGTATGGACAAGACACCTGGAGCGGGCTTTCCAAATCTTAACTTGAAGATGCTTTTAATAGATCGGCCCCGCGTGTTTTTTCTGTAGTCTTAACCGCCGCCGCGGTGATGTGGAGTGTACTCAGAAAACCCAGAGTTCAAGTGATTAATTCCAGATGTGTTATCAGGAAGGAGACGGTCCATGACAAAGTGCACGCACTGGAGAAACAACCCAGTTCGCCTCAAATTAATCCCATCAGTTTATAAATGATTAGCTGATTAATTGATCAGTCATTTACCTGATTGCTGGGAAAATAAATAGGAGTTGGGATCCAGTGATTGTGAAATTTTCCAGAGAAATTACACAATCTTTATTAATTGTATTAACGCTATTTTTGAGCATTTAGACAGTGCAAAAAATGTTCTTTATACTGGCAAATGGCATGTTATTTACTGAAGTGAGGCAGTTACATGTGTGCAACCCTATTTGAAAACCACATGTAAGCACAAAGAGCACATGTTAGAGATTTGCAACACTGATTATCTGTTAATAATCAAGGTTATTAACTGAATAAAGTCTTCTAGTCTTCTCACTGTTACTGAGAAAGGACCATGTTTGGACTTAAAGACAGGTTATGAGACAAAATAAACACTCTTTCTTACACATAACCTTTGGCTGTGGGACCTGATGGGGATCTTTCGCCTGGATTTTTTGGCGCTTGGTAGGCAGTTCACTGCAGAGAGAAAAGGTGAATGTATGACTACATGGAATGCTTTGTAGCTGACCGATTCACCCAACGAAACTTGACCTTTCACCTCTTTGATGCCAGTTGCCCTCCAGCTAAAGTGTCAAACTTGGAGGTCCACCAGCAAACCTCTTGCCTTTTGACAAATGACTGAGCACAGAACATCCCTTCTTTTCTTTGTTCCTCCACAAGGTGAAACAGTCTCTTACTTGAAATCATGGTTTACATGAAAGCGGAGCTGTCTCTCCCCCGGATGTAACACTCTAAACGCAGCAGAAGGATGAAACTTGTCAGACATCTGTTGATTCTAGTTCCTAGCTTATCATCAACATGTAAGTGGATCTTTAAAAGTGCCCGAAGAGAAACCGAATATCACTCAAGCGGAGTTCAGCAAATGTGGCGCATCTCCCTGGGGTGTAATTGGATTGTGCTTGGCCTGCTTTGGGTATCTAGCAGGTCCTCTTCAAATAGCAGGTCATGTGGCCACCGTGACCTTTTCCATGAAGAGATGTAGGTGGGGAGCTACGCTGCTGGAGAAGCACGGTGAAGCGGAGGAAGGCCGGTGCCAGTCTGTAAGCGCTGTGGCGTGGGCATGTGTGTGGTCTGTACGTGTGCATGTATCTATGAAAAGGGCACAAGGATATATTAACTCTCTGTGACAAGAAGCATTACCAGAGGGGAGTATAGAGGGTAAAGTGGCCATGATAGGGAAAAAAACATCCAAAGGATTGTCTGTGAAGTAGCCTATGTCAGACAGATATATAGACGTATACACAATAAAAAATCCCTATACAGGCTTAGGCAAACAGTAAAACCCTGCTCTATCTACCCGTCTGATAGGTTGGCGTTTATTTATAAAAGCGCCAAGGGAATTGTCATCTTATCTTAGCCATTTGTCAGCTGCGCGACAAGAGGTATTTGAAAAGACAACAACAAGGCTCAGCGTCAGGAGCAGCCGGCTGGCAAAAGGGCCTAAAAAACAGATGTGAGGAGAAAAGACAAAAGTCAGAGATAATAACTGTATCCAGGTGGATAATTATACATACGTCGATATGTATATTACTCCTCTTTAAAAACCCTACCTGTCACTTGCTTTGAAATAAATCACATGCTGCACAACGGAAGGAAGCGTGAGCTTTTTTCCTAGACAGCGCCAGCCATTTTGTTCTGCTTTGTCATACTGTGTTTATGCACTTCATCTGTCACCTTTGATTAATATTGCTTACTCATGAGCTATAATTATCTGCCTTATTGTATACAATATCCCATCTTTGTCTCTTTGCACCTGCCTTCGCACTCCTTTTATGTTCACCACATTGTTTCAGCTTAGGTGTTCGATAAATTACGGGGAAAAAAACAAACTTGAGCCCTATGATGAGGCCGTCCAGTGTTTTTTATGCAGTGGGGCACATTTTGCTGGAATGGTTTTGATCCACTTTAAAAGGAAGGATCATTGCCAATTGATGCAAAGTTGTTCTGAGTGATCACCTTTATGCCGGGATGAAACCTTTCTATCCTGAAGGCAGTGGTCTGTTTCCTTCACAGACCGCGAGGGGTTGCCGATGATGAAAATTATGTCAAGAATGGCATTTGATACCCTCACTAGAGTTCCAGAGACTGGTACAACCAATGCCAAGGCTGGCAGCACATGGCAGCCCAGCGCATTACATTTTTTCTTTATTTTGTGCCCAGCCACCAGTCCCCCTCCTCCTCCCCTGCTCCCTCTCTACACTTTTATCTCCCTTCCCCTCTGTTTCCTTCCCTCCGTCCTTTTCTATGTCCCACCCTTTTTTTCCCCTTGCTACCTCCTTATCATGTACTCTTTTCATTTCCTCCCACTTTCCCTCCCTCCACCCTGGTAACTGTTTATAATTTGCCTCTCTTCTCCTGCACTTTCATAGCTCTCCCTTCTTTTTTACCCCCCCCCCAACATCTCTCCCGTGCACCCAATTTAGTCCCACCAGACAAACTCCTTATCCCTTATCAGGCCCATGGACTCTTGACGCTGAGATCTCTGAACATAGGGACCATTTATGGACATGGAAGAGCCTTAAAGACACGATCTAGCCAAGAAGAACAAGGAGAAATGTGCCAGTCTGACTATGCAGCTGCATGCCAGTCGCCCTTTGGCTGACCAGCAAGAATTAGCAATCCAAGGTCAGACCTGAAAAAACTAGAGACAATGTTACCCATAGCAAAATGTACAAGAAAACTAGCTTTTTCTCTTGCCACCTGGCGTCACAGTAAAGCTGCTGACTGTAGGACTTCAGAATTTATTGTAATATAATATAATATAATATAATATGGCTTATCTAATCATTAATAATAGTATTTTTCTGGTTCTTGATTCTAAAATGTATTATTTGTTTCATTGTGTATGCTAGCAAACTACATATGTTTGGGATTTTGTGTGTTTTACTAGATATCCCCAAGATATCAGCTAAATATCTGCATTGGCTGATAACGCCGTGGCCCTGTTGATTTGACCATCTTGGAAAATAAGATGCCATGTACAAGAGCCTGACTGATTATTGGCAGGCATATGTGATTGGCCAATAGTAGTTATTTGCCAGTAATATTCACATTGACATTTATAATAGTGATGAAAAATGAAAAAGTAGAAACACAGTTCAACCATGTTATGAGTGTTGATGTTGCATAGTTTGTCCTTTACAGGGCATTCTGCAACTGCCCTACTTGTGAGTACTTAATAAGTACTCATAAATAAGTACATATAATATGGAAATCTGTTATTAATTAATCTGTTTAATGTACCTGAAAATAAATCATCCATTATATTATAATTTTAAATTATTGGTATCAGTCTTAGAAAGCCTATATCAGTCTTTAACATTCTCTGTTGGTTGGTTAAAACCATTTACCAGTGTTAGTGGCCAATATCTGACATGTCCAATCCATTTTGTGTTGTCCAAATGGTTAAAAAATTGTGAAGAGTAGCTGAAAGATTTAAGAAAAGCTGCTGTGGTTTTTATTGTGGGCTAATATTCTGCAAAACATGTCTTCCTTTTTTTGACCTTTGATTCTCAAAACAATGAATTGCACCAAAAATGCTGAAGCTTTATGGATGGACGGATGGATAAAAAGCAGTCATTATTCGCAGATGAAAATATGGGATCACTTAGTGCCATCAATGACAAACCAAAAGAAACAGCTGCAACGCATAAAGGAAACGACTTGTTAGCAGCAGACTAAGATTTGTTCATGGTGACGCTGAGGATGACTGAGTATCCCCCTGTTGTTTTTTGTTCCTCCATTTGCGCAAGACGCTTTAACCCTCTGCCCACCCAACCAACCACAACACTAAACAGTCTAAGGTATCCCAGTTGGGTAGGCGACAATAAAGGAAGTCCAGGAAAGGCTGATGCGGAGATTAGTTCACGTTAATGAGCACTTAGGAATTTAAAGTCCATTCAACGATTGTCATCAGATAACAAAGGGAAAGAAGAGAATGGTGTTTGTATGAAAGACTTTTGATGAACTCTTTGAATGGGTCGTTTGTTGGGTTGAAATAGGGTTGATGAGAAGGAAAAAAAAAAGACATCTGTGCGTGATCAAGAGAAGAAGTTATCATTTTCTAAGTTAGATTAAAAGTTAGTGGAAGTGTTATGGTGGGAGGAAGAAAAGAGCAAAAGAAGGAAAAACTGAAGCGGGCGCCTGCTTGCTTTTCCTAGGCCATTTGTTTTAAATGTCTTTTAAAGGTTAACCTGTTGGAACATTTACAGACCCTTACTGAGCAGGAACTGCTCGTCCAAAACACTTGTGGGAGTAAGAGAGAGAGACAGGAAAAACAAAGCAGGTCTCCTCTGAGAGTTCACTCGTGACGTTCGGAGTGTGCTCAGTCTCACAGTTGACCCCAGACGTGCACAGTAACCCTGGGCTAATCTGTGACCTCCGACCCCAAATGTGAAACTTGACCCGTTGAACCCTGGCGATTAAGAGGCAAAACCGAGTCATCCATTAATGGTTGTTTGACACCTCCTGGGCCTGCGGTCTCTCACTCTTCACATTCCCTGATAGAAGATGAAGAGGAAAAACTTGTGAGGATGATGGAGAGTGATGTCAAGCCGGAGCAGTGACAGTTCAGGGGGTGTGGGAGTCTGTCAGTCGGGCTGGGTTTTAATCACGCAGTGCTCAACTGATGCAAGAAAACTCAACCTGCCCTGAGCTCACGTGGGCTTACGGGTTCACTTTGATTTTTTTTTAGCTCGGTCACAGAGAACAAGGACTTGGGTGGATTTGAAAGCAAGCTGCGTGGTGGACGGGCAATGAAACATTTCCTCTGAGCTTTTTTTTTTTTCTCTTCTTCTTCTTCTCCTTCTTCTTTTATTATTTCATGTGCAGGTAATCGCCTCACTGTTGCGTGCGCACTTGCTACGTTATGCTACTGTACCCTCTCCTCAAGGTTAGAGCCGTGTCCTGCCACGTCTGGCTCGAAGGACCTCCGTCTATTAACTTGGCTGTCGAGCACGCACGCGCACACGCGCGGGGAGGGAAAAAGAAACACATAGTAATCTTCTCACATTGCACCAAGGTCGCGTCCCTCATTTCAGCCAGAACGAGCGGTCAAAAAAGCACTCAATTAAAGTCAGGGCAAATATGTGAGAGTCACATAGTGCAGCCGGATATAATGAGGCATTTCAGGCAATTGCTGTAACAAATTTAACAGTCTACAACGTAAGCTGAATAGAAATGACACATTAATATTATACGGAGTTGTTCACTTAGACAAATCGGGCCTCTTCGTAACGGCTGCTGAATTGCAGCGTCTTCACTGGAGAAAATTTGACGTTCATTTGTAGACATTTCGACCGGTGTTGCCTTCAGTCACGGTTATGGCTATGAAACAGCTGTGGTGTCAGATGTGGCTTTGGTGATTAAATCTGCATAAAATTGTGGCTGTTTGGTGGAAGTAGGTTTGAGGCCTTTTGTTGTTTCAGTCATACGAAAACATTCTTCTTATTATTACTATTGATTCAAAAAACTTGTGTGCAAAGGATTGATTGTTTTTATGATTTTTGAATATTTGAATACTCCATAAATCATAAAAAAGAAATTAGTTCATGTCTTTTTCTTGTCTTAAAGTGTGTATTTCCATTGTTTTCTAACAGCAGTTTAACTATTAACTACTTAATAGTGTAAAACTGTGTGTGAGATTAGACTAACAGTAGAAAAAATGCAAAAGCTCCTGGAGTCTGTCAGAGAGTTCTGTGTGGATCGTCACCAGAAAATAAACAAAAATGAAGTCCAGTGCAAGATCTGCCAAGGCAAGCTAGGATGCCACAAGTCTCCAATAAATTGTTATTTCAGAGTAATTCGGGGTCGGGTGAGCGGTGATCTTTTCTTGAAATGCCCATCTTTATTTTATGGAATATAAGCAAAGTGAAAATTCTTTGAGAGTAGCAAAATATAAAGTATTTATTTGGGGCTTAACCAAATGCATGGCACTGTTAACAGAAATAATAAATCTGAATAACCTGACTCAACCATCCAGTTCTCCCTGATCCTCATTCACGGAGCAGCAGTGACTAAATGATGCTTAGATCAGCTCTCTGTAGGTACCTTATTGTCTGTTGCAGGAGTCCTAATTCTTCTTGTCCCAGAGGACGGTGTGTTTAGAGCCATTGTCCTGCTGAGGAATACATTTGGGACTGATAAGATGCCTCCATGATGGTATTGTGTCATACTGAGTGAAATCTGAGTTTCTGTAACGGGCTGCATATACAAGGACACAGATACAGTATGTCTTTGTTGTTTCAATAAGGGACATGCAGACGTTGACATATGATCTAGGAAATCATGATGTCACTGTGTTACTGTTTTCTGACATCTTACAGAGATCCAGCTAGCCTTGATACTTGTAACAGATTGATGTTGAAATACTAGTGCCAGCTCAAACACTTCACCTTTTAGATCATAGTGAAATAATGATTGAACCCACAACAACAAAAACAACAAAACAGATTTCCTCTTCAAGATAGCACCTCACTTGAGTCTTATTATAAGCACAGACTCATCCCTCCATCCATAGGATGCAACAACGGCAGTGATAGCATATCAATAGGGTGATGACCTCACCCGATGCTTGTTGAGTCAAAGATCTCTGATTAGAGGTGCACAGATCCCCTAGGACTTGCTGCAGAAGTGGCCTTAATAGGATCTGATGTTTTTGGCCTGGGGCTCTGCACTCTGCTGTGCACCGCTAAGGCGTTGCCAGGGAACTGCACTGGCACGCCGGCTGCGAAGTACTCAGCTGGCTTGTGGTAGGTAGGGACTGCTGTTTTTGATCGAAACCTGCCTGCGTGATAGTGTTTGAGCACGCCATAAATGGTCAGCGATTCAAAGGCTTAAACCAGGCCACTCAGCACTATGGAAATATAGGTATGTGACTCACGGGGAACCAATAAAAACAGACCCAATAAAACAGTGGCCGAAGGTTTGTCTTTGCTTTTTTACAAATCTGCACAATCTGCTCAACCCCCGGCTTGACCTTCGCTTTAGTTTACTGCATCATGAAACTTTGATGTCTCACTTTACCTGGTGGGAGCATCTTTACAACTCCCTCCCTTTTATTTATTTATTTCTTTTAAGCCAACCTGATAGAGGCATAAATATAGACTGATATTATAATCAGCAGCAGATGTCTGAAGAAGAGAGCAGCTGATTGATTTACCTGTGAATCACCCTGTATCCAGCGTGTGTGCAGCCGGTTCCACCTTCGACACACACACACCGGAAAAAATTATCATATATCATAACAGCTGACGTCAGGAAGTCTCAGGAATGAGGTTCAAGACGGCCAAGAATGTCCTTTTGTTCCGAGTGTGCACAGGACTCATTGTTTGTCTTACTCGTGCATCACATCCAGCTCCTAAGTGGCTATTATCATGGCTGAAGACAGGACTTAAATCACACATAAGATCTTAGGAAGCTTGGCAAGGAAGGGTTAGATGACTAAGATTTTCTTAATGTGTGCAATTCTGACATTCACTCTTGGCTTTTTTCCACCTAGAGTAAAATTACAACTCCTAAAAAGAGCGGCGTATAAATCTGTCGACTTAACCGTGTTGGTGCGAAAGCCTGACGTCGTTCACTTGGGATGATTTTGGCATCTGTTTTTGCGGTCGTGTGCAGAGTAATGCTCACTGTAACGCCAAAGCTGACAGAGAAAATAAACACAGGCCCTGATAGAGATTTCAAATCTGAAAGCTTTGGTGTCTTTCTTTTGACTTATCTGTCTTCATCTCAAAGAGTTTTTCTCTTTTTCTTTTTTTTAGATTTTTTAGAGCTTGAGCACCATTTCTATTTTTACAGCACTTTTTTTTTTTAACTACAGCATTATTAGTTTTATCAGCCTCAACAGCTGTCAGAGACTGACCTTGCTTGTGTCTGATTGATACCATCCTTTTCTGACTCTTTGTTCCCATGTAACTCCATATAAGGAGACCTTCAATTGAGTTTACTTAAACAGAACTGCCAGAGACAGAGTGCAGTGACCACCCTGCAGGGTTCAGCTCAGCTCAGATAAGATAAGAGCAAAGGTGAGAAAGTCGCTGAGGTGAGATTTTTCTTTTTTTTTTCCTTTTTTTTTTTCTTCTTCCGGATGGATGGGTGGTTTGGCACTCACCAGCTCTCGCTCTCCTAGTTGCTAAGCTCCTTTGTTTGTGTGTTGCTCTGCCTTTGGCTTCAGTGTTGCGTATCAGGTTACATGTGGGAATGAGGTGCCGTGTGAGTTCAGCAGTTCCTTTGTCCCCTGAGTTGTGAATCCACTACCTAATGAATCTGGGAGCTTTGAATATACTCTGTGTAATTGCATAGCTATGGTTTTATTCTAAACTGGGCCCTGTACAGAATCAGATTACACTATCATGCTGTGGGATGTTGTGACGTTTGGAGGGGTGTGTGTTTGCATTGTTTGATTGTATTGTCTTCTGTGCGCTTCCTGAACCAAGACATCTTTGATTCGTTGAAAGTTCCAGGTATGAGTCAGGATTGATGTTTTCTTGGATTACATGCTGGCACCAAATATATATATATATATATATATATATATATATATATATATATATATATATATATATATAGAGAGAGAGAGAGAGAGAGAGAGAGAGAGAGAGAGAGAGACAGATAAAAATTAAGATTTTATAAAAAAAATGGAAAAATAACTGATAGCAGTACATCCACAGCAGGCCGGTACTGGCTGATGATATCATTTGATCAATTAAACAGTTTTAAAAGTACCCATTATTCCCTGTATGATCCAGTTAATTTAGTAACACTTCATTAGAATTGGGAGTTCTTAATCTTGTTTCCTTGTTGTTTTGTAAAGCTTGATGGAGGTTAAAAGCAAAAATGCAGCTGTTGCATTAATAGAAGACAGATGTTGTGATCAGTGGAGTTTATTGTTAGAAATACCTGTGTAACATCTCCTGGACTGACCCTTCATTAAGGGCAGATGTGTCTACAATTACATGCAACAAACAGAATTTTCACTGTTTTGCTGCTTCCAGAGTGTAACGGGATCTGCATTCACGGGCTGTGGCGGGGCGTCCCAGCATCTGCATCCTATAGCGTTGCTCTGCGTTTCATAAATGTTGCGGCTGGTGCTAATGTGCGTGCGTGTGTTACAGGACTACTGCTGTATGCATCCTTTTTTTTTAGATCTGGTAGCCAGGTTGCCGATTGCATAACTGAAGGATTGGTGTTTTTATATTATTTTGGACAATAATGTGCAACAAATGCATCTGTCACCCAACCATTCGATCAATACTATTTCCATGTCAGGGATAATTTATATTTATAGTGAGGCTGACTAATTAACTTAAGGTAAACTCCTGTTATTGTTTTGCCAAACCAGGATGATATTAATTGTTGGTGAATCTTGCAGTGGAGATGTTTCTGTTGGGAAACTGTTTTAAATTCTGGAGTGAGGTAAAACTGAACATACATAAAGGGTTTTTGTTGATTTGTGCATATGATAACTGAAGGGACACAGTGTTTCCTGTGTTCTTTGTGTTCTTTACTGACCAATGTTCAAAGAGTCTGTCCAAACAGCAGTTTCTCCTGTGAGACTTGATGTTCAGAACATGTCCTGTGTGCAGAGAAAACCTGTTACATATAACTTTTATACACAAAGATGTTTTTTATAAAGGAGGGCCTATGAGGCCTCTTCTTATTTAGTGTGAGATTTGTTTGAACAGTGAAAAACAAAGAAAGAAAATCTGTGTGATGTACTGTTAAGTTAAATATTCTGCCAGTGAGCAAACCGTGCCAGGCAATCGCCAACCTGTCTCTAGGCCTGCGTGACTGAGGCCTTTGTGAGGTGCAATTCCTTATCATACTAAACAGTCAACTTGTGAAAGGCATGCAAGAAAGTCAATATTGGACTCGTTGGTATGTTTTAGCATGCTTAAAAACTGAATGAGACAGCTGATACCTGTCACACCGTTAATTATGCGTTTCTTAGCTTTAATACAAGTCATACAAAACATTTACAAGAAACAAGATTAATATAACGGCTTCAGAAGTATTAATAACCTAATCTTCAGACAAACACATAGTAGGTTATTCTCTGTGTTTCTAGTCTTAATGCTAAGCTAAGCTAACTTGCTGCTTAGGTTTGCTTTACATATATTATACAAATATGACAACAGTACCAAACTTCTTGTGTAACACTGTTCAAACAAACCAAAAAAATGAATACACAATACTTTTCAAAGTGCAGTCCTTTAGTTTCCAAATCAATTTCCAGATTTATTGCTAGTCTCTGTGCAGACAGGTGAGTTAACCCCCACTCGAGCATGTCTGTTTATCTCTTTCTCTGACATCACCTACCTATTTTTTTTATCATTTAAGGTTTGACACTTAGGGGGTTTATGCACTTTGTATCCTCCCCCCCAAAAACCCAAAACACTAAGGATTCCACACTTGAAATGAAAAAGTTTTAAAAAGAGCACAAAGTTTTACCTGCAGCACACCTACAGCGATCATGCTGCGTTCATTTCCTCCTCATCATCACATGTAATAACATAAGAACTCCGTCCTTCCCTGAGAGCACTTTTGTAGTTATTCTTATTGTGCGCCTCGGGGGTTTTGCACCTTCTCTGACTGTGGGCTGTGGACCACAACAATTACATTTCAATTTAGTCTGTTGTAGCTAACATTTACATTATAATTCCCCAGCAATGCCAGCTCAAGTTTCAAGTTGAAAAGTTCAAATGTAAAACAGAGGCTAGAGCTGGGAGGGAGGGTTGCCATAAAACACAGCAGGTTGTAGATTATACAGGAGAACACAATGCACTTACTGTAGAACGCAGTGTGTGTCTTAGTGTGTTTGCAGAGCTGAAAGACACCCGTATCTGGATTTAAAAAGTTTATCTTTCAGTGTAAAGCCAGCCTCGGTAACTGTTTAACTCATGCTCATTGTCCTTTTTCCTCCTAACCTCATCTGTTATTGTCAGAAAGGCAATGTAGCTATTTATAACTGGTGGAGGTTAATGAAAAATACATGATCTTTCTCTCTCTTGTGTCTTCCTCAGGTCCGAACACTATTTGTCAGTGGGCTACCACTGGATATTAAACCGCGGGAGCTCTATCTCCTCTTCAGACCATTTAAGGTATGTTTGTATGTTTTAAATGGATGGCCTGCAGCTATTCTTAGCAGCTTTCTTTCCAGCAGTCAATGGGACCTCCATTAATGGTGATGAAATAAACGGCAATGGAAACTCTCCCGCGAGGTTCAAGTGTCTGTGTTCTTAAAGCCGAGGTTCAATCACATCTTGATCCATGGGAAGCTTATGTCTCATGGAAAAATGGCTCAATGCCTGCGAAACAAAAACAAAGCTGTTTGCTTCACCTCAGAAGCTCCCACTTTGTTGCAAGCACACAGACGCCCAGAGTTTAGTTCAGGTGAATACATGTAGATGTTGCAAGCTTTTTGAACTATCGACCAAGACTAACGCACCTTAATGGTGCAGCAGCAGCAGCAGCAGCACTGTTTAAGTGATTAATGCATCTAATCGCTCACTTAAGCAATGTTCATGGTATGTGCTCTGAGCAAATGGTTTGTATCACGAGTGTTGAAAGCTGTAAATCTTGCTTAATCAGGTAAGACACAACAATCTAGTCCATATGGTCTTCATAAGAGCTCCGTGACCTGTGAAACTGCCAAGCTTAGTCCACCGTGACCCCACCATGCCAACATTTTTGAGTAATTTAGCAAAAAAGGTTTTTGTAAATGTAAGCAGTCTGCATGTTTTGCAGCTTTTTAGCCACTAAAGTTGAATTTTTTGCTTTGTTATGTGTATTTATAGCGCTGACATTTTGTTTTCTGTTTTTTTTCAGGGCTATGAAGGCTCCTTGATAAAGCTCACTTCTAAACAGGTATGCTAACAAGTCTGGGATTTGTGTTGTGTTCAAAGAAACTCCTGAATGAAGCCGGTCAATCTCTGATCACGCTGTTACTGTCCACATTACTTCTTGCTCATCAACACCTTTGCATTTTTTTCCCGTCTTTCTGTCTTCTCTGTGTTTAGCTTGTTGAGAAAGAAGGATTAACAGGAAGTGCCTTTAATAGAAAAGAAAATAACAAATAACAAAGGTTTCTGGGGGGAGGGAGAATGATAGGAGGGGAAAAGTGTTGCACCAACTTGCCTTTGGCAGTCGGATGTAGTGCTTGTAGTTACAGTGAGTCGACTGGTGGGCTGTGTGAGGACGAGGAAGAGAGACGGGGAAAGAGTTTCGAGGTGTCAAAGTGAGCGTTTTGACAAGAGCGGCGCTGATGGTTGAGTTTTGCCTCCAGGGTTGTGGGACTGAAAATGAGCCCAGCTGGCTGGCGTCCACGTCCAGAGTGGAGCAATTTAGCTTCATGTCAGCTTGCTTGTTGCCGCATTGCACTGTTTCTCATAAAGACGTGACATGCTCATTAGAAGGGTTTAGGGCGATTTGGGTTGAATGTGCTGAGTGTAATACCTTAAAACTATTCCTGAAACCAAGTGCAAAGGAAAGCTTTAGGCTTTCTCTTTTTGTTTCACTGCTGTTGCGTGCATTCAGAAAAACTCATTCTAATGAATGTATCTGTAATTGAAGTCTAATTTAGCATTAACGGTTCTTCACTCTAGGACTCATTGTGTTCACTTGTTTAGTGGTTTTGTTGCCAGTTATTTTCTTACAGTCAAGCACCTGCACGGTTAGGTGCTTGACGTTATACACGTGTGGCAGTGGGCCTGAAAATGGCCGAAGTCAAAGATTAAGAGGTGTGGTCCGATACTTTTGTCCATACAGTGTTGCTCACAGCATTCTGTGTTATTTGTCCGATAGTTCCACTTGAGTTAGCCAAGCTGCAGCTCTCTGTGTTGGGACACCTGCTAGTCGAAACAACCTCTCCCCTGAGTTTCAGCCTTACCCTATCAAGATGGATTAGTTATTTAAAAAATCACATATGATATAGTTGTTATGTAGGAAGAAACTATCCACCGAGACCTGAACAGCTTGTTGTAACATGCTGTTTAATGCCGTTTAGTTGGACATTTTAACATGAGAGTCTATGGGGATTGACTCGCTTTTGTTGGCAGCCTCAAGTGGTCACTAGAGGAACTGCACTAGCTTAATTTTCAACCCCTGGAAAATATTTAGCATTTAGACTATGATGGACTTTACCACCTGTTTTACCCTTGTGATTAAACTGTAACTCGGAGCACTGTTTCCCCAGCCTAAGTGGCATCTTCAGCGCGAGAACTGATATGAACTGATGCTTATGTTAAGGCAAAGTGCTGCCCCCCCATTTCCTCAGGGTTTGTTTGGAGCAGCTCTCCTCCCTGCTAATGGGAATGACAGTGACCACGCAAATCAATCGATCTGCGTCTCTCTCTTCCAGTCCAAGAACTCCCAGCCATGTCCATATATAGCAAAAGCCAGATCTCAGACCCTTTCTATTTATATTCCTGTTATGCTTCCTCCTCCTGACGTCTTCACTTAGTCTTTCTTTTCTTTTTGTGTTACTTTTCGGGGGGTTTTTTTCTCCACATCCACCTCCTCCTCCTCCTCCTCCACTGCACTTCTTCAGAATTCCCATAACCCTAGACTGCTTTTCCAGATCACACACAGCAGTGTGACCCCATGGGAGTAACATGTTTAGAGTTTTCTGCAATCTCTCCCCCCACCACCACCACCAACACCCCACCTTCTCCCAACGTCCCCATCCACATACAAGACAAAAATATGTATTTTCTGTTCATATCTGCAGTCGGTTAGAAATCCTGCAGCCACACCTACACCCCTGTGAGTTTGTGTTTTTTTCCTGTTTTATTTCTCCTCACCTTTACTACTGGCTTTGAAGCGATGTCGCCGGAATATAAAACAAGTGTGGGTGAAACAGATGCGAACAAGAATATGCTGCACTGACAGGCCTGTTTGAGGAGGTCTTTAAGAAGAAAAACAACTTTTTCTATCCGTCGCCTCACTTGCTTTCATTTTCACCTTTAGCCCTCGAAATTCCCCCCCCCTCCTTTCTATCTTCTTCTCCTTTTTCAGCTTTTACTCCCTTCTCTGTCTGTCTCACACTAAACTCTCACATGCTTGTTCTCGCTCCTGCATTGCCCGTATTTGGGCAAAGGGGAGCCGAATGATGAACTGTACAATGAAAGTGCGTCCAGCCTCCAATCGCCCTCCGCCTCCCCCTCCCCGTTCTGTCGCAATGCTTTTATAAACAGGAGAGAGAGCGAAGGAGAGGGAGGCAGAGAGGTAGGGGGTGGGGTATACTAAGATATAAAAATATATATATATATAAAAACATGTCTTTGTCACTCAGACAGAAATGCCGACTCAGTTTTCTGCCTTAAACCATGTTTCTTTCTTTTGTTCTGTCTCCTTGTCTCCCCAGCCAGTGGGGTTTGTCAGTTTTGACAGTCGATCAGAGGCGGAGGCTGCTAAGAATGCCTTGAACGTAAGTGTCATGCCCTCGTTGTGCTCCAGCTCAGCTCTAGTGTTTCTCGTGAAATCTCATCTTTTTTTTTTTTTACTGCCTTTAGTGCAAATGTATTTGAAAGCAGGGGAAAAGCGTTTTCTATCGCACGAGGAAAAAGCAGAAAAGTGAAGCAGCGAAGGCAAATATATCACAGCTGCTCTAAAATAGCGTGTGTCTGAATGTTTCTGTTTGAGTAAATAAAGCCTTTTTTTTTTACTTTAAGCTCTGCGAGGGATCCTGCAAGGTCAGAAGAAAATTAGCTGTTCTTCTACATAAAAATAGAAGATATTGATCTAGGGTTTAATTTTAATCTCTCTTATTTCAGAATGTGGCTCAGTAGAAAGCCTTGATGAGGCAGACTCTAATAAAAAAAAACAGAGCTCATCTTCTCACACGGTTTTTATTCGGCTCTCTTGAAACAAAGTGTAGACAGACGGTAATGAACGCCGCCTATCTCCTACACCTTTGTTTTTCCATTGTTGTTTTTGTCTTCACCATGCACCGCCCTCCTCCGATTGCCTCTTAAGTTTTTGTTGATGTCTTTATCAAGGCAGCAGATCACTTTAACGGCCCTCCTCTAAAGTGGGACTGTGACAGCGCGAGCGGTGTGTCAACTTTTTCAGATGTCGAGATATTGGTGCTCATCAAAGGCAGAGAAGAGAGTTGAAGAAAGGATAAAAATTATCATCTTATTATGAGCCAACAACAGCGAGACTGTTTCCGTAGAAGGACTCAGTGGGGCTGAGAATTCAACGCCGCTCTTGTTTTTCAGGGAAAGCTACATCCCGGGGGGTCATATGGAGATAAGCCAGATTCTGCAAACATCCATCTGCATATTGAAATATGGGAAAGTTGCAGAAAACTGTGGGAGAATTTGGGGATTTGTTTCCTATCATAGTAGCTCTCTTATATTCCCTCCAAGCTGTGAGCCTCGAAAACAAAAAACTGAATTACCTCCAACAGTCAGAATCAAAGCTCTACGTGCAGAAGGTGCTATAAAAAGACATTTCGAGGTAGATATTCAACACATTTCAAGCAGAGGTGTGCTCGGGCCTCATTATATCCATGTAGCTTATTACACCTCTGCAGCCTCTACTGGCAGAAGCCGCGAGTGCGCTGAGCCAAGGCAATCCCAGTTAATTCCCTCCCCTTCATGAGAAGAGTCATCCCTCGCTTGTTTCAGCTTTGCTTTGCCCGAGCCTGCAGGGACGAACCGAGAAGCCCGTCCTCGCTGCTTCTCGCTCGTTTGCTGCAGAAAACTCGCAGTCCTCACTGCTTTTCTCCTCCGCTGATCTGACCTTCGTGCTTTCTGTATCGTTTACAGGCAATCAAGTGAGGTTAATTTCAGGGCGTTTATAGTTCCTGGTAAAAATGTGTCCAAGCGGAGTAAATGAATAGCAACTTTGATGATGCCACATTCCTGTTGTTTTTTTTTTAAACCCCATATGTGGAGATATTTGATGAAGATCTGATAGCAGGGCAGCTTTTTCCTTTGGCCCGTCATGAGCAGTGGCATCTCAAGAATTCGCCAAAATGTTTGGCTGACTCTAAGCGGCGATGCTTGGCGTATGTCAGGGTATTTGATGTCATGGTATTAAATTACATTGCAGTTCAGTGGGGAACAGAGCGAGGGCCTTGTGGCTTGTCTGCTTGTGTTGTAAATGACATCATGCGCCAGCCAGGTTTGTGTCATCAAGTTTTGATTTCCCATTGCATGTGCGCTCAGAATAAGCCAGCTTCAAAGGCTAAACAAATGAAAACGCTCTCTTCACGCCAAGATTTCAGCAGTAAATTGTATTGTGAAATTGAGATGATGAAAAGTGGACAAAGTGACAATTCCAGATCAAGCTAAACAACAGATAACAAGACAGGAAGTGCAGCAGTGGAAACTGTACGCATTATCTAATAACTGCTGTGGGCTAAATTAGTCTGCTTCATCGCTACTTAAAGGCACATCATCGCTTCACTGGTGAGCAAACTTATTTATTTGGTCAGCCTCTTTAAGGCACGGTTGCCAAACCAAGGTATTAGCTGCTGCATTTTTAACATCATAAAGCGTCATCATGTGCTGATCATGTGCTAATTTCACTTCACTAAACCTTCCAGGAAAGCAAAAGACAGATAAGAACGTTATAAACAGCTTGTCTGTGCTATATCTCGACTGGGAGCAGTATGTGAGAAAAAAAGACATTTTAAATATAGAATTTGGTCGGCATTTAAGATAAGTTGAAACCAAATGCAAGAACTGAAATATCCATTGTTCCAGTATACTGTCACATATACTGCCCCAACAACCTGTTTCGATTAATAAATCATGACACATGCCTTTCAGTGCTAAGACATGGATACAATCGCACAGCTAAAATGCTTCATATTTCCTTTTTAAAGATTTGTCCATATGCATTACCCCTGTCAGTGCGCTCCCTCAGTTCTAACTCACCTGTCCTAAAAGCTTTCCAGTAAACAATATTTGCCCTAACATATCTGTCTCATTAATCTCAGGGGGTACGATTTGACCCAGAGATTCCCCAGACTCTGCGGCTGGAGTTCGCCAAGGCCAACACCAAGATGGCCAAAAACAAGCTGGTTGGCACTCCCAACCCCCCACCTTCCCAGCAGAGCCCCGGGCCACAGTTCATAAGCAGAGACCCATGTGAGTACGCCGACTGTTTACCCGCCTGTCGCTGAGTTTGTCTTACTTTTACATTGTCCGTCTGCATTGCTGCTTCCTTTGGCTGTACTGGACTGGACAGCTGTTTCCTTTTAGGATATTTTTTTTGTAATCGAGGTGCTTTTCTGTGCTGTAGTTGTTACTGTGCATGAAAAAGAGACTGTTGAGTCTGCTGAAGGTCTCTTTCATTGAATGCTGTTTCGTTTGCCCCTAACTTAAACATTTACGTATTTGTCCCTCTGTGAAACGTTAATTTTGTGCAGGCATGTAATGCTGTTTGTCGTTGTGATGTGTTAACTGATGATGTTAGATTAGTGATTCATTAACAGAGCATGTTCAGCTTTAACCGTTTACTCTAATAACTTGGACTCAAGGTCTTCAAGTACAACGTGTGTATATAGTTTGCTAATGCGACTTTCCACCTTTTCTTTTTTGTTTTTTCTTGTGGTTAAATATTTTTCCAAGAGTTAAGGATTTTGAAAGAATCAGCGATTGATAGTTAAACATAGGCCAGCTGTGGTAGTACATTCTTCTTGTATGACCAAGCTGCATTTATCTTAGACCGTTTTTTATTTTTTTATAGCCGGGGACAGGGTGTGTACATGAGGCCCCGGAGGAAAATGGAAGGAAACGATTAATGAAACCATGACGTAATCACTAGGAGAGAAATTGCTGTCATTTCCTGATAAGAGATGTTTAAATCAGCCATCTTTGTGATCATGCTTGGATAAATGGTTACCAGGAGACATGGAGAGCACAGGGAATGCTCCTCGAGATTATCTGCTAATTATCCAATGAGCTGCTGTGTTTTTTTTCCTGCATTTTTAAATGTTCACCCACTCTGTAAACCTCAGAACCGTCTCATAACTCATGCACCGATGCTCGTTTTTCACAGTCACTTTGCACTTGACTTAGCGAGTAAATCATGATGTCTGACATTGTTTCCTCTCAACCTCTCCTAAAGTATGAAATCTAATCATATAGTGTGAATGACCATTCTCAGATACTGTGAAGGTTTTTGCATAATACATGTGCACTGAATTGATAAAATTTCCCCTTGAAATTTTTAATTTGTGAAACTAAAGGTCCTGCATTTGAGAAGCAACTAGATAAAAACATTAGTAGCTGATGGACATCAGTTTTCCTGGCTAAAATGATGACAGGTCCAGCTATCAATAAATAGCTAATGAAGCTAATGTTAGTTCTCTGCATTGGTTAAAAAAAACATCTTTTGACCATACTGGTACTGTAAAAGGGATCTTAAATATTTGCAAGATGATTTATAGTAAAGACATTTTTCTAAATACTAAGGCTAAAAATCTCAGGGTTAAAATTTTATAATCAAAGAGTGTAAGCTAAGGCTACGCTCACAATAATATTGTAAGTTAAGCAAGGCTTTCATAGGTACTGTTGGCTAGGGATGATGGAGCAGAAACTTCATCAAGTTCAGCCAAAAGCTAATATTAGCTATAGCAAATAAATACTGTATTTATTATGAACAGCTAATATTAGCTGTAACAATTAGCTGTAGCTAATACATGCAGTCTTTAATAGCTGTTAGCTTTTTTAGTTAATTACTTGTTCACGATGCTTGAGTTAAGAGGATCATTTAGATCATAGTTATGTCTAAAACCATAACTATATTTCAGAGATGAGCAACCTCTTAACTGATGTAAATGATCCTCTTCCCTCAAGCGTCTTAACCACGTGTTTCACAATCACTGGAACCAGACTATCTCGCTGCTATAATATGGAAACACTTATATGTAGGAACATGTATATGAAGTTTACTGGTGCCTGATAGTATTGGGTTTTCTAGCTGTCTTTGATAGCCTTGAACTTTTTAAGCAATGCTGGGTTAGACATGTCGGTAGTACAGCTATAGCTAATTGCTGTTAGCTTTTAGCTGGATCATTCTTACTCTAGCCTGAAGCAAACCACTAAAACACTCAAGTTATGTAGACAGTCTCTGTCTCGTGACAGTAGTTAAGCTGCAAGTTTAGAAAATAAATCTTTCTCGGCTGTATTGACATGAAATAAACACAGATGTTACAAATGTCAGTAATGAGGGTATTGGTCTGTTTATGTACGCAGCCTTAATTACGGTGAGTAGTAACGCCTGTGTTTCTTCAGGAGGTATTAATCCAAAAAAGAAAAGAAAATCATTTAGCAAAAAGCCTGACCACCTCATCATAATTAGATCATGAACAAAAAAGTAAACTATTATTCTCGTGTATTTTGAGTTTATTCGACACCTGAATGATCCTTTAACCTTAAAGCTTTATGTAGCCTTTAACAGCTCCACATAGTTATTTGAAGGTGGAACTATGATGCAATATTGTAGATATATGTAATGTGATTTCAGTTTCCATTGTTGTAACAACAGCATTTACCAACCATATTACATCAAAGTAGCTGCTGTGAAGAAGGCTCTGTTGTGTAGAACGGCATTTGGGCTAGTTTTATTTGGGTTATCTAAATGAACTGAAATTTCAGAAGTTTTACTCCTACCTCTAAAAAAAAACTTTTTTGAGTGTCTCTGTCTGTCTCCCACTCTCTGGTTTAAACAAGAGGAAGCGACTTTAGACAATTGACATTCCCCCAGCGCGCACCATCACAATCACCACCATCACCGCCACCTCCACCCTGTCTCTCTAGCCACCCCACCCATCCACTTGCCACTCTCCTCACTCCACTCCTCCTCTTCTTCTTTCCACAGATGAGCTCACAGTGCCTGCTCTCTATCCCAGCAGCCCAGACGTGTGGGCCTCATACCCGCTGTACCCGGCAGAGCTGTCGCCGGCCCTTCCACCCGCTTTCACCTACCCCTCCTCGCTCCACGCTCAGGTAACCTGCGAAAACCCACCTCCCCTCCCCCACCGCCACCGCCACCTCAGTCACCTAGCGCACCTCACAAAGACCTACTGCCGTCAGCCCTGTTATCATTCTCTGCTTCATCCCACAGATGCGCCTCAGAGCACACACCACCCATTGTCACTGTTAAACAAAGTCATGTTTAAATCAAATGTCTAACGATTCTGGGTCAATGGATATTTTGAGCTCGGGAGTTATTTTTCTTACAGACAAGGAAATGTATGGAGATCTTATTTTAGGTCTTCACATTTAGCTGTGTTACATGGTATAGCCAGCATCACTCAGTTTCATCAGTGTAAACAAGCTGGTTCTCTATAAAAGCATCTAAATACACATTTTCTTTGGCTGCAGGTTTTCATGTTGACTTTTTTAAAAACATTTTCAAGTGCAAACATATTAGAAGCTGCTTTTATGTTTAAACTATCACCTCTGAGATACTGATCAGTCATGTTCATCTGCCGTGCCAGTAGCGCAGTGAAGGCAGAATTTTGATATAATTTAATTGTTACATTGGTGCTGAAATTAGTGAGTTTATAAATAATTGAATTGTCAGTCCATTTTCGCCAGCCCTTCTCAGCGGAGCTGTTACCCGATCCCGGGACCTTTCAGAAATCGAAGTAAACTTAACTGTTCACCTCACTCTCAAACTGCATGTCATATAATGGAGCCCATGGGTTGGGCTGAGTTTTAGGAGGTCCAAGCAGGAAAAAATAACTCTTCCACAAATTCCAAGTGATACTTTTTTAAATCAGTAAAAAATAAATTCCTCAAACTGAAACTGATTTGTCCTTTTTTGCTTTTTACTTTAGACTAAAAGCCTGAATGTATCCATGCATTCATACAGGGCTTTGTTTTATACACTTTGAGCACCTCACATCCACATATAATTTAGAATCACGAGTTAACCCAATGTGTATGTCTTTGGACTGTGGGACGACCCCCATACAGAGAGTACATGCAAACTCCACATGGAGAGGTCACAGCTGGCTTCAAATCAGACACCTTCTTGCAATGAGATGACAGTGATAACCATAGCACAAACAGGTAGTATAAAATAAAGAATTCAACACCAAGATAATGTTAAAAATGACATAAGGTCCACAATCACAGGACACAGTTTCCAGTTTTTGTAAATCACTAAAAATTCAGATGCTTAATCTGCGCAGCTAAAAACTGCAGCGGTACAAAGGGTTTGGATCATCGTCATCTACCTCATTAATTACAGCAAATCCTTCTTTTCCAACCAGCCATGATCCAGTTTATTGAGGTCTTCTAATCTGCGCAGCTCTGCTGTGAGTTCATGTTAAAGTTCATTATCGATCTCTTGAAATTCTTCTCATGAAGACCGTTTGATGCAGGCTGGCCCTCATGCAGTCTTAATGCCAGGCATACAGTATATGCTGTTTTTGAATGCAAGCTCTCGCTGCTCAATTTGCAGTGTTTCAAACTCAAAATGTTATACAGTCATGTGGTGTTGCTTTTCTCTGCTCAAGGGAAAATTGAGTATTTCCACTTATAATATAGATACTAAGGTTATTTAAGTATAAAGGCCCCCGGGCAAAAACACTAGCTGAAGCTCAGATGATGTCAGCATTTGAAATGAATGCAAGAATCTGCCTAGCTGGCATTTTTCCATATGCATCGGGTATATTCACACCAGTGGCAGCTGATAACTGAAAAAATGAGGACAGATGGAAAACCAACTCATGTTATATAATATTTAGTATATTTCCATTTTCTCGTGGTGAAGAAGTAAAACAGTGCCTGTCTGTGCTTTGGATGGGAATGATGCATCTATTATTTGAAGTCTGTCAATATCCAGTATGTAGTCAGTTTTGGTCATTTTGAATGAACTGGCCCTTTAAATGGACCAGAGGGACAGACAGCAGTGTGTATTTCTGTGAAGCCCACAATAATAATACCCCAAATAATTAGTTAACTAATTACCAGCCTACATATCGCCATGTTATCGTAGTTACTGATGTTTAGAGAGGTCAAAAATGTGCACATTAGTGATACCAAAATCACTACCGCAGATACCGACCTTGAGCTAAACGAGAAAACTGGAAAAATAATAAGTATGACAAGAAGTATGTTTTTGATTTTAGTGAGTTAGTTTATTCCAAGCCGTTTAAGCAATGAGGTCTAAAACTGTGCCATCACTGCAGAGCTCTCCATCCTTTGCCCAGCGGGATCAGGTCACTCCGGTCCAAATCTATTCCCTATGCTAGTCCTTCACGGTTGCCTTAATGTTACCACTGGCTAACGCAAGTAGCTAGCTACTGCTTGATTTTAAAAAAGGGGGGGAAAAGAAAGAAATGTAAAAGGAAAAAATTCTATATGTTTTGGACTTTTTTTTTTTCAAAAGACCCAAATGTCATGTCATGTCACATTATAATAAGCTACTCCATCACTTTACCGAATTTAATCACGTTTGTACAATATAGTGGAAGAGATCTGACGACTGAGTGGAAGAACACAGTGTCAGTGTTTTACTGTGGATGTTCTGGTTGAGGTTGTCCTCCTTTAGAGCATCATGCTACGTGTTCTGCTCACTAACAGAGTAGTAGGAATGAAGCCAAAGTGTATTAAATTAATGGAAGAGGTCCCGCCCTGAGGACGTCAGACTCAGTGGCGAACTGAGGCAATAATTCAGGCTGGGATATCATCTCTCAGACTACTCTGTACATGCAAACCATCAGACTGCTAATTCTGCTGGCAGACCCTGCTTCTGTTTAAGGAAAAACAATACCAGGTCATCAGAAATCACATTATCTAACCTAAAGATTCTAAACATAAATAAATAAAACTACTTATGTCAATGAATTTAATGTTTTAATTGCAAGTAAATTACAGATGAAATATGAGTGTAATGAGTGGAGATAATCAATAACCATAACAGTAAAGACGCTAGACGAAAATAACAATGATTAGGATATTATGAGTAAGAATGAGCCATTGTAATACTTTTTAAACACAGAGGGAGATACTCTGAGTTCACACAATTTTAAAACTGAGGCATCAAACAGAAGTACAAAAAAAAGGCACTTTATATTGCAAATACAATAATACAGAGAAAACCCCAACAATCAGATGACTCCCTTTGAGCAAGCACTTGGCAACAGTGGGAAGGAAAAACTCCCTTTTAACAGGAAGAAACTTCCAGCAGAACCAGGCTCAGGGAGGGGCAGCCATCTGCTGTGACAGGACAAATGAGCGCCACAGATTAATAATAACTAATAATTACATGATTTTTTAATCTTATTTTTAACTGTTTTATATTATTAACATTATTAGTTATAATGAGGGAGATCATAGCATTTAAGTGCGTCTTTTTTGCATGCACCTGCGTACCTGAGATAGCGCACATCAAGTCGTATATTCATGTCAGGCCAGTTGACTTCCCATCATCCTTCTCTGACCCCAACGACCCCACACCGACTGCCCCGCTGCCTCTTCCCTGCAGATGTCACTTTTGAGGCGATCTGTATTTGTATAATTTTAAATACTATGATCTCCCTCTTGTCTCTCAAAAAAAATGGAGGGCGAGCAGTCTCCTCTGCGGCCACGACTGAGCCGCCTTTGACGCACACATTCTGACACGTGCAAAGTGATTGTTGCCTTGTGATGTTGCAAGATGGTCAATCTACTCTCTGTTAACATGAGCTCACCTTTAAGGCTCCACAGTTTTATGTTAATGTGTGATTATGTGTGTTTAGATTCGTTGGCTCCCGCCTGCAGATGGAACTCCTCAGGGATGGAAGTCCAGGCAGTTCTGCTGAAGTATGTGTGAGTAACAACACACACATGCACACACACAAACACACACTCACACACTCATACGTACACATAGTTCTCTGCCCTGCTGCGTCAAAGAAGTGTACATACTCTGGTGTGAAACCTCTTTTGTAAATGTTATGACACTTTGCATAAACAGGAGTAGAGTTATCTTAAACACATGTCAGGAATATCACGGGGTGTTACTTCATGCATGTTTACCTCTTTTTGCCCTCAAACCTCACAAAACCTCCGTCCAGCTAACCAGCTAATTAGTCACGTTTCCTCTAGTTGACTTCAAAAAACATACATACTAATCGCCAACACAAGTAAAGCCTGTGGTTCGATGAAACCACACACACTCCTCACACATGATCATAGGAGATGAAAGGGGAACTCCATTATTTTCCCCACTCTGGTCACAAGGTACAGAGGGTCGACTTTTCCCATTGATGTTATGGTTGATCTCAGGCATCAAAAGCAGCAAGTCAAACAGAATATACAATGAGTGCCAATGCCAACGTTTAATAAATCAGACCGAGAAGAGTTTTGCAAATATGACTAAAATGCTAATGCTAGCTGCTTTGATAGGCAACACAGTTGCAGGGAAAGTCACTCAGTACTTTCACTACTTGACTACAGTTTAGAGACATTTAACCTGACTATTTCTGTTTTGTGCTGCTTTTTACATCAGCTCTACTCCAGCAACAGTTCAGAAGAAAAGTTACAAGATTTGAACCATTAATTTGAAAAGTAAACCCGAGTGCTCAAATTGTCTATACCAAAGCTGCTAAGCTATTGTTCCCGATGCTGTTTCAATGTTATCCATTCACAGAAGGAATAAAGCTCGATAAAGGACACGTGAAAAGCTTAATATGTGTTGACACACGAATCCTTTAAAACTTTAAAGTAAAGCCCCTACAATAATATAAAGGAAACCCCGACAATCAGACAACCCCTATGAGGAAGCGCTTTGGCGACAGTGGAAATGAAAAGCTCTCTTTTAGCAGGAAGAAATCTTGAGCAGACCCAGGCTCGGGGAGGGGCGGCCATCTGCAGCGACCGGATTGGGGTGAAGGGAGGGAAACAGGACAAGGGAGCCAGCGTTCCTAGAGTATTTAGAGTACAATGGGAGACAGAGCCAACAGTTGTCAGGCTCCAGTGGAACCAGTTCCCAGTATGGATTCAGGAGACAGACATCTCTACTTTTAAAATTAAGCTTAAAACTTTACTTTTTGATAAAGTGTATAGTTAGGGCTAGAACTGGTAACACTGAATCCTTAGTTACGATGCAATAGGCCTAGGCTGCTGGGGGCTTCCCATGATGCACTGAGTGTTTCATCACTCACCTTTTTTCACTCTATGTGTTTATACAGCACTCGGCATTTAATTAATAGTTATTATTAATCTCTGGCTCTCTTCAACAGAATGTCTTTGTCCTGTCTTCCTCCCCTAAACCCAACTGGTCTCTGCAGATGGCTGCCCCTCCCTAAGCCAGGTTCTGCTGGGGGTTTCTTCCTGTTAAAAGGGATTTTTTCCTTCCCACTGTCGCCAAAGCGCTTGTTCATAGGGGGTCATATGATTGCTGGAGTTTTCTGTTTTCTCTGTATCTGTAGGATCTGTAGGACCTTAAAATATAAAGCACCTTGAGGCAACTGTTGTGATTTGGCACTATATAAATAACACTGAAATGAGTTGAATAGAACTGGTCTCTGTCTTTGAAGCAGCCATTTCGAAGGCAACTGGATCTGAAGTCCATTGCACACAGCTGGAATGAATTTTGTTTGTGTTTCATCCTTAGTTAATGAGGATCAATTTTTTTTTACAATTTCAGGACAAGCATCAGGTTTCGACAGTGAAATAGTTCTAAGATATGATTATATGTCCTCAGTAGTTTTTCTATGGAGGATCAGAGGAAATTAGACCTGCCTAGCGGAAAGACGGCTGATATTTATTATACTTGTGTGTGAGGGAAAGTTTATTATTATGCACTCGCTCTTGCATTGCTATAATAAACACAGAATATTGTTGTGTAATGTTGTTAGTTATATAGCACAGATATTAGGTGCTGTTTGTCATTTTGTCAAACCCTGGCAGGATGAAATACATTTTTTAATTTAAAACCCTGTTTTTGGCATTTCTGCATTCTGACAAAGTGCACAGTGGAGAAACATGAAAAAGACGGGGCCGAGGGAGACGGAGGACGTGATCCAAAAGGTCGTAAATGCGAAATATTCACCCTGAACCGCTGAGGTACCTGGGTACTGCTGGAAGGGCTGTTTTTATGAATCTTTATTAAAAACTGATTAGCGTGGGATCTTTATTTCAAATAAATTACAGATGACTTAATTTGAGTGGAGCGGCAGACGGTACACAGGGCCGTTGGCTTCTAATAAGTGCTTTGATAAGTACACGAGTCAGCTATAACCACGCATGAGCAATGCAGCACGTGCGTTTTGCTCGGGGGTTCAGACAAACTGAACGCTGTTGTGCTTGCAGAAAAACAAAACCACAAAGCAAAACAAATCCCCTGCTAGTCTGTGTATCTCTGTTGGCTCTGACTCTGTGTGTGTGTGTGTGTGTGTGTGTGTGTGGCGCCAGTCGCAGTGTCACCAGTACCCTCCCTTCAGTCTCAGGACAGGAAGAAACATGTTGCCCCAACCCCACAGGGAGTCAGCAGGGAGTGGGTGGGTGGTGGTGGGGGTGCTAGTGTGGAGCCTAACATTCATCAAGCTGTTGATTGGTGCTACTCCTCCATCACCTCCTTCTAAGCCTACATCATAGCTTACATGTCCGTTTCTTGACATGTAAACATGCTGTGTGAGAAAAACGAGCCATTTGAGTAATTTGGATGTTTCTATGACTTCTTCTCTGCCTGCATTGGGTGGGGGGTGGGTGGGGTGTACAAAAGAGGAATGGAGGGGAAGGAGGGAGGGGCTTGGAGGAAATAATTACTTCTCTATCAAACCAGAAGGAAGTCGTTTGGCTGGTCAGGCTCCCCAAGTGGATATTAGCCACTGAGTGAAACAACAACGACCCCAAATCCGGCTCATGGTGGAGGGCAAAATGCAGCTGAGACATCCAGTCAGAATACTGTTATAATTACAGGTGACTGATGTAGGAGCACACAAATTATGCAGTGTGCAGCATTACTACATGTTCAGACATAAAGCTTCAGACAGGCACACACACACAATAGTATGCAAACAAAAGAAAGCTTCGGTTTATCAACATTACAGAAGCGCAGCTCACGTTTACTCGCATCTATTCCTGCTGATGCTTTTTTGTTTTACTTGCCTCGGCTTTAAGGGGATTTGCTGTTGTTTCTGTCACTCCAGTTATATTCCTCACAATACTGCCTTATTGCTTCTAAATAAACACTTTTACATCTTCCTAGAATCACTAAACACAAATTTTTACGTGAGACCTCTAAAGGTTTCTTTCCCTCGATCCCCAATCCGGTTTCTAGAAAGACATGTTGCTTCCCTAAACCATGTGATAGGTGGGGAAGCAAGAATATATATTATATACATGTGTATTACAGCATAATGCAAGCTATAGTATTAATTAAAATGATAGAAGTGATGATTTTACAGTGGACAATATCATTCCCATAAATAAATCTATTAAGCGTAGCTTACGCTACACATGTGCTACTTGTGTTCAAAGTAGAGCTGCATGGATATTACTGATGCTCTAAAACACATCTCCCCAGTAACCATGTTGCCATAGTAAAACTGAACGACACTCATGTTGCTCAGTGTCTGCCTTGTTGAGTTAACCTTACTACTGAAGGCTGCCCCTGACATATTGCATCTTAGCAAACAAACAGTTTATCTGTACAAGTCCTTGTGTCTTTAGGGCCTCGTTGTATTTCAAATAAATGCGGTCAACTTGTACTCGATGTCTCAAAGCTGGCTGTGATGAGGATATAACTGGTTTGTGCAGTGTAATCTGCTGGGCAGAATACTTGTGAAGTATTTTTAGCTGCATGATGACAAGAATAAACTTGAACAGAGGTTAGGGAAAGAAGGCGTCTGTGTTGCACCACTGTTGTGCAATCTGTCTCATATTGTTTTAAAATAAAAACAGCAAAAAGGACGGCATTTTTGAATTTGCTGCTAAAGCTAAAAGGCTGCTTGTGATGGTAGACTTGAGCGATGCACGCTCACAAAAGCCTGCAGCTCCGTGGTTCAGAGAGGCCTGTGGTTGGTCGCTACTTGTCGACGAACGGAGACCACTCACTGTCTGAGTATGCGACTTAGGAAGCGTAACTGCAGGCCTGAATGTGGATGTGTGAACAGCTGGAAGTGAGGTAACATTCAGCCGTGACTGGTAATGAGTTGTCCTAATCACCTGGCTTCCTGCCTCTCTAGGAAAGTGCTGTATAAAAAACAAAACAAAAAAACAAAACTTTATTTACAGCACCTCATGCAAGTTTAAGCAGCTACTGGTTTTTATTAGATGCTTTAAGTTTTTGTTCTTGTGATTCCCCCAGGAGGCTTTGTCTGGTCAGTTGTCTGGCTGTTTGTGAACCTGAACTATATTTGACATTCGTGCTCTGGTCTTAGGTTCCAAAGACAACCTAATAGTGGACATTAATGCCTGGTGAACTGGAGGGAAAGGTAATCCGGATTTTCCATCTGACAAGACATGGTGAGGGAGTGTAGGGGGGTGTAAAACCCCTATCATGCATGCCTGTGTGTGACCCTGAAAGAGACAAATGTGCGTGTGTATGCAGCCTGGCTGCCTGCCTTCAGGAGCTTTTTTGGCCAATAGCCTGACAAAACCAATGGTTCCTGCACAGTGTTGCACTAACTCCCACTGGAGGAGAGCTGAGGGCCAGCTGGGGCCCTTTCTAATAAGGAAGTGGGACTTTATTCTTCCACCCCCTGCTGACAGATGCACACACACACACACACACACAAACACACACAGTGTATAGTACAGTGTAGCTCCACTGTGGCACCAGCTTGTAGGAGCTGGATACATGTCAGCAGCTGCATTCATCACCACCCAGCTCCAGCAGTTATTGCTGGTATGTGAGAAACACAGCCAGGGCCTAAAGGCTTTTCCCCGGATTAAAGGGGTTTCAGACGGCGATCTTTTTCATGGCCACGCTGCGCAGGTAGAGATCTTAAAGGACCACATGGGTGTGTTTGAAGTTTTAACTCCTTATTAGATATATTTAGTGTTTTTCGTTGTTGTTGTGCAAGCCTGGGTTCATTTTGTAAACTATAGATTTATTTTCCGCTTTTTGCGACTGATTTAAAGGTAGATAAGAAATGTGAGGGAAATATACAACAACACAAATCTTATGAACATTTTTGGGAGGTTTTTTTAATCTGAAACCCAAAGTTTACAAAGACATGTTGAAAGAAGAAATTTTACAGACATAAAAGGAAAGAACAAAAAAGCCCTCTCTTCTTCATTTGCAGCACCGTGTTAGTGATCAGTGATAACACACGGAGGAACATTTGCTACACGAAACCTGGTTGAAAATTTTGGGGAAAAAAAGGAAACAACCCACACATTCACGAGAAACCGAGTCACCTCCCTCACTCAGAACTGCTTGTTTACTTATCTCACATCATGCGCCCGGGCCGAGTTATTGGATGTAACACATTAAGCCGACAAATCACTAAACCTTTCCCTAATCTGCACAGACATGTTCAATGATCAACCCAATCTTTAACCTTGGTGTCTCAGCCAGAACAAATAGGGTGCTCTGGAAGTATGCGTCGCATCAGTTTAGCCAAGCGGCTGTATAACACATCGATTGCCTCATCCCTGATTGAACACGCAATGGGGCATTAGCTAGGCCAGCCACCCCCCTTCAAAAACGCACTGTTCTCTGAACAAGGGAACACTTCCTAACCCACCTCTCTTCTTTCCCTTTCAACAGTCTATCCAGCTCCTTCTTTCTCTTAAGGTCATATTTGGTTTAGTAATTGTTTATTGTTTCACCGAGTCCCCCCAAACTCAAATTCCTATTTTTGGTGATCCATCTGGTGGGGGAGCTTGCACGGTTGACCTTTCTCTTTGAAGTCTGGAGGTTGGGGGTTCATGGAAGATATGGCTGTCAGGCAGACATCCTGTGACAATGCTAAACTTTGAGCTTGAAAGACTTTCAGTTTGAATAGACAGTGCACTGATATTACAAAATTAGTTCACAAATAAAACTGTGTAATACACATCCTGACAAAACTGCTGGACAATGGGCTTCTGTATGTGGCTCCAGTCTTGACTTAAGATGTCTTCTGCTGCTTGGTTTCGTCTTTTTTGAGCTACTGATTTTAAAGAAACAAGATACGCTACTTCTTTTCAGCTGCTATTGATTTTTCCCCTGTAACAAAGAAATTAGTTATTTCACTGTTGTGTTACACCACAACATTGCCTAAGATACATTTCCACATAAGTGCCAGGTTATGACACAGCATTAAACCTTTCATGTGCATATGATAGTGGGGGTTTTTCTTTGGTGTTGTTATTTTAGAGTCAACACAGGAAAACCAGCCAGAAAGGATGTTACACAGAAGTCACTACAGAGTATAACATCGGCAAGATTTCCTTTACTATGTGTGAACCAGCGCATATCTCTGCATACGTTTCAAATCAATCTTTCAGATTGATATGCGTATACAAATCTTGAGCCACTTTTTTATATTTTGCCAGGATAATTGAAAACAGGTGCAGAAATTTGCTCAGATATGTGCAAAAATACATGGAAATACAGTATGTGAGAAAAAAACAGAGACAAGCTTAAAATTCAATATTTGGTATGACCACTTTTATTCTTCAACACAGTCTGAACTATCTTAGAAAAGCTTTTTAAAAATTTTCTTTAAGTAGTCTTCAGGAATAGTTCTCCAAGCTTCTTGAAGGACTACCTTTTGTTCTGTTTTCTATCAAGATGATCCCACACTGCTTCAATAATGTTGAGGTTCGGGCTCTGGGGAGGTCAATCCATGACTGATAGTGTGTCATTGTGTGTTTTTCCATCCAGTTATGTTTCTGTAAAAGTGTGTTTGGGATGCTGAAATACTATTTTATACCCTTCAAAATTATTTTATTGACATTTTTGTAGATTTATGCAAAGAAATGAGTACAAGTTATGTAATTTTGTTCCTTTTCTATGTTTGATAGGTCAGTGTTAAATGGCTATACAAATAAAAGAAATGGTCAGCTACAAGAACTGGACTAAATGAGTGAAAGAGCAGCAAATGTTCAAAGAAAAACTTTGAAATACTTTCAGAAAGCTTGGAGAACTATTGCACAAGACCACTTTAAAAATGACTAGAAAGTCTGGTTCCTCAGACGTAAAATATAGAGAGACTCAAGACTTTTGCACCGCACTGTACAATCAGCTTAATTATCACTCTGGATCCAGGGGTCTTTTGATACTTGCTCTGTAATAGTGTGTTGCCTTTACAGGCAATCGGAAAGAATGGATCTTGTTCCTGGGCATGGGTCCCTTTACTGTCAGAAATGATTTCCCCTTTGTGCAACAAATTCTAAGTAATGTCCATTATGTAATCACCACCATTCGAAAGTGGTCGACCTCTCTGCCATTTTTGTCTTCGCTCCATGAGGTTAGACAGTTGTGTTTATCTGTCTTTATGTTTTTTTTCTCTCTTTCGCAAATAAATAGAGAATTAATGTAGTGAAAGTAACAAAATCCTGCGATTAACAACTTTAATCATTAAACTCAGGAACATCAGTGTGACGGACACATATAATGTGACAACAGTAACGCGTAACTTTGTAAAACTGCCACTAATAAGCTGCTGCGTTGCCCTTCAAATATGTACTTAGCCAATATGTTCAGTGCAGCTGAACTTTGTCATACCAGTAATAAGAGAGCTTGAGAACATTTAAAAATCATACAGTTTTTTTAAAAATAAAACCAAAATTCACTCCTCTGTGAAACATCGTCAGCAGGATTTATTCCAACTGTCTCCTTTTGTGTGCTCAGGTTCCTGATGTGTGATGGTGGCCGTGGCCGGCTGTGACGGGCGTTGCCAATTGCCTCTCGTGTCCTATTAAAAACCGGGAGGACCGACCTAACTCCAGCTGCTGGAGCAGCGCACCGTCGGTAAGTTCTACGTCTCGGAACGTCACAACCGTTGATCCCAACAGGTGAGGACAAAAGGTGTAGATCGCACCTCGTCGCCCGTGTAGCGGGCCCCCGCGGGGGAGAGGGGGGGATTTTGAAAGTGTAGATTTGTAGGAAAAGGTGTGAAAGCCTTTTTTAAAAAATAAAAAATAAAAAATTGAGCGACAGCATCACGAAGTCAAAGACATCCACTTGAATGAAGGAAGCAGTGCCAAACTGTACTGACACCGTGTCGACTTTCATCTGTGCATGTTTGAGGTTTGCGAAACGTTTTGAACAAATACACCAGAATTTTAGCACGAGATAGAGCGCACGTGCAATGTACGTGGGTGTGGTCTTGGGATTGGATAGGGTGGGGGTTTAAAAAAACCTGTGTGACTTTTACGGCTGTTGGTGTTTTCCACGTAATCCCCGGTGTCTTCATTAGCATTACGAGCATCAGCCTCACCCCACTGTCGTTCTGTCTCTCTCTTTCAGGCAGCAGCAGCCTCATGGGCCTCAGGACATACTAGACCCCAGCCTCCATCACACATCGAGCCCCCCCCCCCGAAAGTCCCTCCAAATCTTTTTTATACTGTTACGTAAATTTACAGGGAGCGCTTGGCTACACCTCCTCTGACACCTCCGTGAAAGGTACCAGGCATGCACGACAAAGGCGTCCGCGCTCTTTGTTTACCGACTGGCTGCATCGCCCGCCTAGCTGGTGTCTTGCTCTGCATCCTCTACGTGCGGGTGTAAAGCCGACCACCTAAAAGGAGTGCAAACATTGTTTTATGCGGTCACTTTGCAGAGGCCAGACGCCCGGAAGTGTGGCTAAAGTGCTACTGAGTAATGTTATTATATGACTTTAATTATTACTATTCTGTATATCATTCATATTAATGTTATTATGATTATGAAATTACATGTTGAAGCATGACTTTGCAAAAAAAAAAAAAAAAAAAAAAAAGAGAAAAAAAAAAAAAAAAAAAAAAAAAAAAAAAAAAAAAAAAAGGGAAAAAAAAAGGGTGGAGGGCAAAACAATACATATATATATATATATATATATATATATATATATATATCACCTGGATCACCTGTTGAGAAACAAAAAGGAGAGAACAAGCAAAAAAAAAGAGCAATATAATAAACAACATCATCGTGATAATCTGTGTATATAACGGTAAATACTAAATATTGAATATTATTGTGCAGCACGTAAGATGTAGGTTTTTTTTTGTTTTTTTTTAGTCCTTTATTTATCCAGGTAAAAAAAATCTCATTGAGATTAAAAATATCATTTTCAAGAGAGACCTGGCATCATGGCAACAAAAGTCAAAATACACATACCACATAAGTATATAACATTTAAAACATATACAATATCCCGTACAAACATGTGAAAAAATATACAATAACAGATCAAATTAAGAGTACATTAAAAACAATCACACTGAGTAAAAGAGTTATTCTCTCGTTCCTTTAAGACAGACTTAAACTCTCCCACGGTAACCAATTCTGATAATTTCAGTTCCTTCTGCAGATTATTCCAGGAAGCAGGGGCAGCGTATTTAAAAGCCTTTTTCCCCAATTCTGTTCTGATTTTTGGGACAATCAGTTGTATGATATTGTGAGAACGAAGGCTGTATTGGTTATGGTTTTTACACATATAAACACATAAATAAGATGGAACCAGCCCAAGGAGAGATTTATAGATAAAGATCAACCAATGGGAGAGTCTGCGAATATACAAAGATGGACATTTAGCAGCATCATACAAAGAACAATAATGTACACGATTTCCATAGCCAGTAATAAAACGTAAAGCACAATGGTACACAGTATCCAACCTCTTTAGGTAGTGGGAGGGTGCATTCATAAAAAGCAGGTCACCGTAATCCAATAAAGGTAAAAAAGTTGCATGAATCAAGTGTTT
>VUQG01027824.1:0-11442 GCA_015106755.1 Etia nguti | reverse complement strand
ATTAAAAAAAAAATAAAAAATAAAAAAAAAAAAAAAAATCAAAAAAAATTTTTTTTTTTTTTTTTTTTTTTTTTTTTTTTTTAAATTCTAACGAAAAAATTATTTGCATATATGTGTTTTATTACACGTGGCTTTTTGTTTGCTCTTTAATGCTTAGAAATGTATTGTGCAATTTATTTAGGTTAATGAATGGAGAAAAATTAGCAAATTGTCTTGTTAATGTTCAAAATACTATTTGGACACTGCTGCCAGATTCTCTTTTGTCTTTAGGTTTCCATGGCTCTCCAGTCCTCACTTTACCTCTCTTACTATCACCCTCTGACAGATTATTCTACCTGTTTTTCCAGTTCATGATTCATGATGTCCAGGATTTGTGCTTCATTCTGCTTTACCTTCTGTAGTCAGTGCTGGGGTTTGTTGGTGCAGATATGAACAGAGCAAAACAACCATACCAAGACCCTTTAGGGGAGGTGGTCAAACCTCGAGCCAACCCAGCTACCAGGGGTACACTGGTAGTTTGAGCTAAACACAATCACAGACCCAGCTGTGTTTTGCATTCTGGGATCAGGCAGAGTACCATACACATGCAGAGCACACACACTGTTAAATGTTGCCCAGATAAAGACGAATACATATAGTTGATAATTGGTCTGAAAGTCCTCACACAGTTTTTAGTGACGGATTTTGGTTCATTGGCTGAAAAGAAACCAAACCACAGGGGAAAAGCCACAAGTTTACAAACTCTTAAAATGAGTCAGATCAGAGTAAATGTACTAAAAGCCCTCAAGCTCCAAAACTGTACAAAAAAATTCACCCAGAAAAATTTAGTCTGTCTCCTTCTATTGGACAAACGACTGGCTGTTTGCGAAAGACTGTTGTCCACTCGATGGTTCAGACATCGTTATTTAACTTCAGATAAAATAGAAAAGCCTAGAATTCTGGGCCAAGTCACCAGATATCGCCACTCATCAAACCTTCAAGATAAAGATGAGCATTCACATATTCTCCAGCATGCATAACTCATACTCTCAAGAAGAAGGCTCTATAGAAAGATACAGTAAGTGCTTTATCCACTGAAAAGTCGTTTAAGGTCAAAAGAATAAAAACTGCTCTTCAAAACATCAGTGCAGGGATTCCTGTCTGAATTTCTTAGTAAGTAGTTGACGTCACAGGTGTTCCCACCAAAAATGACGTCACCACTGCTGGCACGCACCACTGTTTTGGGGTCGCTTTGGCACCTCTCAGTTTTTGTAACATGGTGCATTGACAGGTGGGTTGAAGACATGAGTGTGTGATTGTGTTGGTGTTTTTTATGAGCACAGAAGCTCAGAGCGATACAGTTGCAGCAGTTTGATAACTTGAGACTTGGAAAAAGGTTTTCGCTTCCCGTTTTGACCTCTTCTGCTCCTATATCGGCGCTGATGTAGTGGTATAGTCTGAGTGGTGACACCTATGGTTCAGGAGGATCCTGCAGCTGCTTCTTAACTGCGAGCATAAATAGAAGGGACTGGGCGAGGATGTTGCGGCGGCGTGCAAAGCGACCAGTATCGAAGGGTAAAATGGTGCCTTTTTCTTTGGTTTTCATGTTCCGAGTGCTGAATAATGTGCCCTCAGTAGGAATGCTGCTTCAACTTGCACCATGATTGCGGATGATTTGCTGCAGGGTGATAACAACTTGCTACATAGGAAGCCAGGATGGCGGATCCTCTTGGCAAGAGGCTTCATCCATCTTCCTCTCATTCCAACCTGCTGCACTTGCTTCCAGCTATATGTGGCTGTGTTGCCCACATATTTTCCCCTGGTGTTTTTCTGTTTGTTAGGTAGGGAGACGAGTTGCTTTTGTTTGGGTTACCTTGGTTATAATTCTTTAGACAAATTATTTGTTATCTTGAAATTTTCTCACATAGAATATGTTTCTATGTTAAAGCTCCCGAAGTCTTTTTGAACTCATAGACTTTATTATCTACATTATAGAACAAATATTGGTTTCCAGCTAATTTAACAGAATAAAGAATAACTTTTTGTCATATTTCAGGCTTAACTTGAATATTAAGTCTTGACTGACTTCAGAAGGAGCATTTGATGGGGTATTACACCTGAGAGCTCTGCGTTTTACAGCTGCTTGCTCAGCTGTCACTTAGAAAATGTCATTCCTTTCCAGGAACTGATACTGATCAAATTACCACAGTTAATCCTCAGCAGAGTTCTTCCATGTTTCTCAAATCGCTGATTAAATGTCGAGGTCAATCTACAGGGGGAAGTGATAAATGTCTGGAAAGTTCTTTGAAAGACTGCTCACCTTTGACTAATGCTGAGGTTCATAAACCAGACTAGAATCACTCAGCTGTAATAAAGTTCGTCAGCAGTCCACAGGCACATAAGTTACTTGTGATACATAGAAACATTTTTCCACACATGCCGTTGCACATCATTCATAACGGTCCCGCGTGGCAGAATTTGTCGTCATTTCAGGGGTATGAATTTATGTCTGGCCTCATCCGTTCCATCCTCACATTATTATCATATTTCCCTGTGATACAGTGAAACGTGTTACCCGGCTCACAGCGCTGGTATAAAATCCTATTAAGTTATTAATCAGCCTTTTCACACTTTCCATGTAGGACTGTGTACATTTGAATGTCACTGCTTTCACTGTCACACTCAAGTTGGACACATCTGCATCCCTAATCTGGGTGCGTTGCTTGTCTTTGCATGGGATCAGTATCGGAGACTTTGTGTAATTGTGTATTAAATTACAACAGATTCCTAATAAGTTTGTGTAGTGTGTGTCTGTGAACAGTAAGAACTAATGCTTCAGAACAAATGACAAAGATTAAAATGAAGGTGTGCACATGTAATTTGAGACAGTGGTGTCAAACATAAGGCCCGGGAGCAAGAATACACCAAAAACTCCAATCATGTCCACTGGATGGTTTTGGAAAATGTAAAGGAGGGCATCAATTTTGGACTTTTAGTATTTTCTACCTCCCTCATAGCTAGTCATACAACACCGCAGTAAAAGTAATAGAGTTGTAATTGATGAAAAATTAAATGACAGAAAGTTCCTATTTTTTCTTGTTTTTTAATCTACTATAGAAATTTACTATTTTTACAGTGGGTAAAAAAGGGAGGACATTTTCCATTTTCTGTGCAAAGACCTAACAGAACTTTTCATGTTAATTTACATATTTGTTTCTTGCAATTTAAGCCCAAAGCAGCATTTCTTTCTTTAATTGAAATATCTCAGGGATTACACGTGTGGTAAAACTTATTTACATTGACAGAAAGAGGAGTTTCTCTGGTCTGACCCACTTAAGATCAAAATAGACTGTTTGTGACCCATAATGTTAAATGAGTTTGACATGTCTGATTTAAGGAGACTTACACATAGTGCAAATTTGGCCACTTGAGACAATTCTGGGAGTCATCCCTTCACATGAGCTACATAAGCAAACAGCTGCTTATTTAAGCATGTGAAATTCCTTTGAGCTGTGCTTCTGTCCACATGACAAATTCAGTATTTACTCCTCTTTTTCTTTTGTATCCACTAACTCCTGAGAAGAAAGTTGGCTTTTTAACCAAATATGTTGCATTCTGTTCAGCAGCAATTTGTTAACTTTGATGTTTGGTAATGAGCTTGTGGCATACAGGGAATCTCTCAGCTGCTCAATCTGGAAATAATAATAACAAAACGATTCGCTTAAAGTTGCTAAAACGCCCCATGAATTCAAGTTAGGCTTTTCTGCATTCAAAATAGTAACAGTGATATATTGTAAGAGAGCTGTTTTCAAAGGATCTCTGCATAAACCAGGGTGGTTAAGCAAATTGCAGTTAGCATGCAGTAATGAGACCTACTCAAGACTATCACACATTGTCATGTTGAATTATTTTTTCTGCTGTATGTCATGTAAGGTGTACAGTGACTGAGGTGTGTTATCCTGCTGGAAGCAGCCACAAGAAGATGGTACACTGTGATCATAAAGGGACAGACGTGGTCATTGACAATATTAAGGTAGGCTGTGAAGGTTAGCTAATACTCGCGTGTAAGAGGCCGAAAATGCGCCATGAAATTGCTGCTCACACCGTCTTCTCATTGGGGCACGCTGCTAGCTCAGCTGGTAGAGCATGAGACTCTTAATCTCAGGGTCGTGGGTTCAAGCCCCACGTTGGGTGTTGTCGATTTATGACAGAATGTGACTTTGCAGTAGGTAGGTAAGAGCTAAAGTCTGGTGTGTTGTAGAATGTCAAACACAATCTGCATATTATTAGTTCCTGACCCCCTTTGACTTCTAATTATCAAGGCATTTTAACCTAGAGAACTGCTGCTCACTGGATATTTTCTCTTTTTCAAACCATCCTCTTTAAATCTTAGAGAAAAGCTCAGTCATTCAGCAGTTTCTGAGAACAACAACCATGGATTAGGTGATTCAGGGTCACCTGATCCAGTCCTAACTATATGCTTTAGCAAAAAGCAACTTTCCAGTTGTCCTCCCTGCCCTCAGTAATGTGAAACAGTAGATGTGGGTCTGAAGTTGGCCCTCGCCCTGCCCTCTGGGCTACGTTTATGGTACTTTATGGTAAAATCCTAAGTGCAGACAGAGGTTGTGAATCTGTAACTTTTTTATGAGAAGCATTCTCAGGCTGTAGATCTAGTCAGTGAGAAGCAACATTAAAATATATAAATAAAAACTTCCAATAGTTAACTTACTTATACCTCTGGTTGTTTTCAGATACAAACCCAGTAAAAACCTCCAGAGAAAAGTGGACTGCCACTCAGTTGTCATCTTTATTTGCTCTGTGTTTTTATGGACTTGATCTTTGGTGTTTGCGTTTATGCGTGTGCCTGTGTATATATTGTTCCCTGTCATGTTTAAAATAACAGATTTTTCCAGTATTGTGCTCTGTAGAGGTCCAGGAGGGAAAAATCCTGTGCTATTCTCTATGGATCAACATAGAGCAGCAGATCAGATTCAAAAAAAAAAAAAAGAAAGAAACAGCAGTCTGAAGACACTTGGTTTCCTAACCTCATACTCTATATTTCCAGAGAAACCACATGTTTTTTCCACTGTGGCCTTTGGCGATTATTATCTCAAAACTGTGGCCCTTCTAATCAGATCTGCTGTTTACAATAGATTTAACCAGCACGGCAGCCAGGGGAATTTCCTCTCTTAAATTCAAACACTGAACGTGTCCTGCGAAAATACATGTGAAAGTGCAGCGATGCATGGACAGCCCATTTCCCTGCTCTGAAGACTGCTGTGCAAATTGATGGACCCATGGAAAAACAAACAGCTCTTCTAACTTTGAAAATAAGCCCATCTCTTTGGCTCTATCCTTTCTGAAAATCTGCATTTGATAAAACTCGCTCTGACTGCTGGCAAAATCAGTGAACTGGGCAAGTTATGGTGGGCTTCTTTACAGACATCAAAGCTGATTTTGGAAAAATGGTCCTTGTTATAAACAGCTAAACCTGCTTGTTGTGTACGACTGACTATGATGTAGGTGTGGGTTTAAATGTGCAAGGACTACTGCTTCACTGATCTCTTTGAGCTACTGATTTCAAGAAGAAGAAAAAAAAAAACATTAACCACTTTTTCCAAAGTGTTGGCCATGGAAAAGTTCAAAACTAGAAAATCAGACTTTTGCCATAAAGTAAAGACGGGCACTAACAATACTAAGAGAGTTTGTTTAATGTTCAATTCTCTGTGGAAACAGCACAGTTCAGACACCACCAGTGCTTTTTTTAAAAATACCTTCATTGTATATGGTGGCTCTGAGAGTCTGCCAGAGTCAACACTCACAGTTTTCCTTGAATCTCTCTTGAGACCTTTTTCTCCGATGCTCACATTTTCCAGAAGTCGTGGCCTTGAACTCCAAAGGATTTCAGACACACTGTGTTATTCGTTAGGTGTTGGTCCACATTACTTTCTAACCATCCTGAACTCACAGCTGTTTGTGATTTAGCCATGACCTTTAGACTGTTGATTCAAGGTGCTGGAATTGCATGAATTTACAGTGAAAAAAAAACCACAAAAAAAACACCTTCTGTCCAAATTCCTGACTTTACCTAATTTAATTAGGTAAAAAAAATTCATGTCATTTATCGCATAAGCACAATGTCAAATGAAATTTACTTGATTGTTAGACATTCAGTTTACACCAAGCACATTTTCCTTGGTGATTAATTATTTGAATTAGGGCTGTCAGCATTAATGCGTTAGTACGTCGCTAATGCGGCTTACACCCGTTAACGCGGTCATCACGATTAATGCGATTAACATTTTTAAAGCACTCGACCCATCTGGAGCGCAGAATGGACAAACTTTGGACAAACTGCCCCAAATGCGTTGACAGAGACATTTCAGGGATTTTGAGTCAGTCTGCGCTCCAGATGGGTTAATTGTTAATGGCGTTAATTGTTAATGGCGTTAATTGTGATGACGGCGTTAACACGTTTAAGCCGCATTGACGCGTTAACACCGAGTAATCCATTACACGGGCCAATCTGCATTTACTCATTAACGCAGATTAGCCTGTTTTAACATTAATGCTAATTTGAATATATTAACCTTTAATTTTATATAGTTCAGTTGCATTTTACTCAAACATGTTTTTGAGGGTGGCAGACATTTTTTCCCCATGTTCCTCAAACCAAATTTCCCAAAGCAAATTGAGTACTCTGTAAATCAGTGCCTTCTTTTCTCTGCATCTTGCTTGCATGAAGTTCCCAGACTAATCTGGACCAGTTATATTACACTGAAAGACAGATATACAACAAAAACATCGAGGTGAAGAGCTTGTCCCTCAGCAGATCATCATCCACTGTTTGGAAGTACTTTGGTTTTAGATCAAGTGATGTTAACCAAGAATAAATCATATGCAAAAAGTGCTGGCACTCCTTTACAAGTGTGTTTACATCTATACTGCAGTTAAAATGAAAGCATTGAAAGACTACATTTAACTTCTATAGATCCCAGATAAACATGTTAATGAAACAGTTTTTTTTTTATTAGAGTTCTTAATGAATTTATTAGACCACCTCCCAATGTATGAGTTATGCCACAAATTAACAGTTTTGGTGATTAACGAAAGCATTTTTTATGCTGGTTAATCCACAAGAAAGGTGGTGAAAGTTCTTCAATCGAAATATTCTTTAAACAAAATTATTCTTGTTATCCCTTAATTGTCAGATTTACAGTTTTACAAAAAATCCCCCAAAACATGACTTTGGTTTTTGCCAAATAAATAACAATCCAATTTGCAATTTTAAACAATGTTTTAATGATAAGCTGAAACTTTTTAATTCCTGGGTGGGCAGAAGAAGACATGCTGTGGAAGAGAGCCAGAGATTAATAATAACTAATAATTCAATTCAGAAAGGTTTATAAACACATAGTGAGTGAAAAATGGTGAGTGGGAATCCCCCAGCAGCTTAGGCCTGTCACGGCATAACTGAGGGAAGATTCAGGGTCACCTGATCCAGCCCTAACTATAACCTTTATCAAAAAGGAAAGTTTTAAGTCTAATCTTAAAAGTAGAGATAGTGTCTGTCTCCTGAATCCAAACTGGGAACTGGCTCCACAGAAGAGGGGCCTGAAAACTGAAGGCTCTCCCTCCCATTCTACTTCTAAATACTCTAGGAACAACAAGTAAGCCTGCAGTGCGAGAGCGAAGTGCTCTAATGAGGTGATATGGTACTAAAAGGTCATTAAGATAAGATGGGGCCTGATTATTATTATGAAAGTGCAATAAAAAACTTCTTTGCCACTAAAGCGAATGAATCGTCATCACAATATTGATCAAAATAATTGGACTATCAATTTGGCCATAATTTTGTAACCCTAGTTACACCTGATGTTTTATAAGATTGCACCTGCACTGGTGATGTTCCAGTCCTTATGACTTGAACGTCCTGGTTTATCTGTTATATATCAGTTTCAACATGGAGCAGAAGTAAAACATAACCGTGTCTATTCTTTACTCTGGTTAACCATACTTCATGTGCAAAAGTGCCATGAAATTAATATCATAGTTTGATAGTAAAATCAGGAGGAGACTCATTCAAAATATTGATCAGCTATCAAAATAAATGACCTCAGATTCATCATGCAGCCAACAGTGATGCTCCAGAATCTGATTTTTAATTAAAGCTCTTTATCAGACTAATATATCAGCAGGCCAGTGCCGCTGACTAGCTCCGGGGATGACAGAGTGATATAGCCAGTGGGCATATCTGTTTAATTTCTGCAGCAATATACTCCCAGCTGTTTCTTCAGAATAAATTAGATTAATTTTGGAATTAAGAGGAGAAATAAAATCACTGAAGATGAAGGTCCAGTTTTCATCCACAGCTGATATGAAAACATGAATCTCATTGTTTGATAGGTGTGCTGAAATTTCTTTGTTTTCCTAGTTTTCAAAGTCAGATATCGTCTGTGGAATCTATGACTCAATGGCAGCTGAGTCACACATTCTCTTCTCATCTCTTTATTGGTTTCTTTAGCTGTAGACAGAAAAGGGGGAGAACAAGACACCGCACGAAGTGGCTAATGGGACAGGTTATGAACTGTCTGAGAAGATGCAGCCATCCAGGCAATAATGAGAGACTTTGTTTAGAAGTAAGTTCAGCTTTCAAGATCTCAAAAACAAGAAACATTTGGCCTTTATTCTGAGGAAAAGAAAAGTTGGGTGCTCATTAAAAGCCCCGCACAAAGAAGTGATACGAAGATGAGAAGTAAAGAGAAAACCAGATGGCATTTCATTTTTTTTAAATGACTTTCTCTTCATTTCACCATTAACATTAACTTTGTCAGGCTGACGTTGAAGGGATTCAGCCAAACTTGTAATAGTGGGCCTCCACACAGATTCGTCCATCCCTTATCACCTGATGTTGTGCTACATATGGTGCTGGCTTTTTACCAGCACTCAGGTCATAAAACTGAATCTCTGTCGGCACAGTAAGTTGTTGCATTAGTGGCTATAGAATTAGCAGCTTACACATCTGGAAAGTCAGCATCACTGCTGAAAGGGTTAGAGCAAAATAAGCTTCCACTGAATCTATTACAACAGCAAGGTTTCATAGTAGAAGAGTCCAGGCAATAAATGCCTCTGTCAGTAACATTTGGAGCATCATAAAACAAAAAACTTTGACCAAGAAGACCCAGGACTGATGAGCAGCTGGAATCCTACAACAGACCAGAATGGGGCGACTTTCCTCTCTCAAAAATCAAACAGCTGTTCTCTTCAGTTCCCAGATGTTTGCAGACTGTTGTTAAAAGAAGAGGGCACGCTACACAGTGGCAAAATGACCCTGTCTCCACATTTTTGAAATCAAATATCAAATATTTAAACAGCACATATGCTGTTTAAATATTTGATATTCTTCTGTGTTCCATTGGGAATAAAATATGTATTAATGAGATTGGCAAATTATTGCATTTATGATGTTTTCATTTACATTTCTCACAGTGTCTCAACTCTTTCAGATTTGGGTTTTCAGGCTGGAAATGTCCTGCGAAGTTCTGGTCCTGGAAGATTGCAGCGGGTCCTGTGGGGTACGGGGAGCTTGGAGATCTGGTCAACTACATTTTATGCAGCATGGTGGTGCAAACTTTAAATGTGGGCTGAATGAATAGAAAACACACAAATTATTATCAGTGTTCTGCATCTCATATTAAACAGAAAAATACTCTTTGTCTGGTTAGACTTTGCTTTAAAAGAACCGGCAGGAGCTGTTGAGATATTTCACACTAATTTTAATAGACCAAACTGACTGAAAGACAGAATCTGCAGATATCCAAGGCTATGAGCTCCAGAATGATTCATCAGGACGGTTATATAATTTATTAAATGTAGTATAATCATTCTTTTATGTTCTTAAGTAACGACTACATCAACTTTTTTTATTGCAGTGATTTACCTTTATGCTGTGTGGTGGATTCATGAGACTAACTTGTAGTTTTTAAATGACAGATTTCACTCAGCAACATCAAAAGTAGCCTTGTGTGCCACACAGCTGTGCCTGTACATGATCATAGAGCACCGTGTCACTACAGAGAGAAAAACGCAGAGGAAAAACAGAGGTGAAGTCTGTGTGATGAGGGTGATATTTTAACACTGCCACATGATGTGGCATCTGTGAGTCTCTTTAATTTTTAATCCTGACTCTCCTGCTATCACACAGAGTTATTTTAGCTCTTGTTGAAAGGACACAGACCCTTAAGTGAACCTGCTGTAAGGTCACAGAGGATGAGTGACGGCGACAGTCTGAGCTCATACTCCGCCAAAGTCAAACATCCGCATCAGGAGGTTTGTTTTGTCAATTAGACAAGCGATGCATGACGGAGCCTCTCGCAGCCTCCGCTGACCTGTGCGGTTTCATCTCCCGTGCACCTGTGCCATGTTTGATGGTGCGCAAAGGGCTGGTTGTTCTCTAAGACAATTTTTCCCCAAAGCACACTCCAGCACCAATCCCAAAGCCACTTTGCTTTTACGGTTTCGTTTGGCGCGATCACCCGTCCAGTGAGTTTAATCACATATGTGTACTCGGGCGAACGTTTGCAATGCTTTGTCAAGATGAAAAATATGTTTGCAGTTGTCTCATATTTCTGAAAGCGTTTAGACCAGTCCAGCAGTTTGTTTTTTTTCCTTTTTAAGTCATTTATGCATTATATTAAAAAAACAGTTAACACTTTTCAAAACATAGCTTTCATGGATTTATTTTTACATTTCTCCAAAGCTGGGGTGAGAGCGATAAGAAAGGGTTTTATTTTGCTGAATGCAAACTTCTGCACTCTGTGACCTTTCGGATTTCCAGCTGATGTACCTTTTGTTGCTGTGGGAGGCATCTCCTTCCTTCAAACCAACTTTTTTTTTGGATGCTTCTTGAAATGTCAAGAGGATTAATCTGCAGTGTTGGGAAGGTTGCTTTTAAAATGTATTCCACTACAGATTACAATATGCATGCCCCAAAATGTATTTAGTAATGTATTCCGTTAAATTACTCAATGAGAGTAACGTATTCTGAATACTTTGGATTACTTAATATATTATCATGCTTTTTAAACTACATGAATGTACTATTGCTGTGTGATTTATTACTATTACTGAAGGTTACTCACCATATTAATACCAACTAGATTTTTAAATCTTAATATAAAATGAGTAACAGTAGGGTGGACATTAGGTAAGGCTGCACTTTTTGCAGTGGTCTCATATAGAAAACTATTTCTGTATCAGTAATATGTTTTCTTTTTGTCTGTTAATAATCATGTGGAACTGCACATGATTATTTGCAGCTAGCAGGTTGTTAATGCTATCCATCAAGTCTAAAAACAGCATGTTAATACTGGAGATCCTGAAGGCTGCTCCAAAAATGATCAGATTATATTTTAAATATTTGTTCAGTTCTCTTCCAAACCCCAGCTGTCTGTTGTAAGTTTT
>VUQG01027819.1:0-11246 GCA_015106755.1 Etia nguti | reverse complement strand
TCAACAAAATCCAGGGTGTTCTGGATGTGGTGTTCAGAGCTGCCCACCAGCGGGTTGAGGATCGAAGCCAGAAACTTGGAGATGTTATAGGTGACAGAGTTGATCATGCAGACAATCGGTCTTAAAGGTGCACCCTGTTTATGTATTTTCGGTAAACCATACAGACTTGGTGTAGACTCCCCTGGGTATAGCCTGTGGTATGAGGTCCAAAACTGGAACCTTCCGTTTAGAAATTCTTTTGTAACTAATGCCATCTGTGTGTTTTGCAATATTAAGGTTGCGAAGGTCTTGAGAGAGCGCAGAGATTTCAGCTGGAGTCATGACTTTTTGCACTTCCCTTTCTTCATGTGTTCAATACTTTTTCCCTGGTTTAATTTCTTTGCATGTGTGGATTAGATGGGCTGTTACCAACATTTTGGTGATTTCATGTCAATAGCACCTTTAGAAATATATTTACTTAGAAAATTGGTGATGAGTTCAATATTTTACCCGCTGTACAGTGTCAATGTGCCAGTGACGGTGCAGAAATGTGACAAAAAGCACACCAGAAAAGCTTCTCAATTTCTTTTGCAATCTTTTCATTATCCAGAAAAAACAAATACAAATAAAACTTATCCAGCAGTTACCAGAACAGGGCATTCTAACCTTAGCCATTGCCCTTAAATATTGTACCTACAAATTTTACTGCAAAAACGTTAAGTTGCATTCTATGGTTTTGCAAGGTAAAGTTTAAAATATTATATTTATGCATCTGTAGTTCCTCTTGCAAGCTTACAAACCTTTATAATTTGTTTTTGTGTTATGCGTTTCTCAATCTTTACTCTTAAACTGTATCTGTTTGTACACAGGTTCCTCTTAATCTCAAAAAGATAACCTGTTTAAATCAAGGATTTAACAACTATCACAATTAGTCAAAAGTTAGATTGATACGTCTGTGGTGAAATGCATGTGTAAATTTAAGGTAAAGCTGTGAGTACCTTTCCTCCCTTGTTGCCTCCAGGTGGAGTGCTGGTAGTGTGGCTCTGTGCTCTGTGATTGCTGACAGCAGAAGACTTTTCTCTGTGGGCACTGGATCCTCGGCTGGGCTGCTGTTTGGCAGTCTTACAAGGTGTACTATCAGAGTCCTGTTACAGAATATAATTTGTTACAGAATATAATTTCCAAATTTTTTTGTCACATATAAATCCCTCTTAGGAAGCTTTAAATGTTACAGATATTTGTAATAATGTTACATTTGAAATCTGTGTATGTAGCTATAGGACTGACCCCATCACTTGAGGTGGAAGTAGAGGATGTGGAAGACGGCGACAGTGGGGAGGAGGAGGGAGAGGAGCGGAGTGACGGGGAAGAAGAGTTGGAGGAGGTTTTGCTGAGAGGAGTTGACAGTACAGCCACCACAGCATCATCGTCGTCATCTGGAACGTTGTTGTTGCGCTCATCAAGCTGCTGCGATTCAAACAATGTGACTTCATTTCCTACAGAAGCCGGGAAAAGACAAATGCAGAGTGAACACATTAAGCCTGTAAAGATTACATTTGGTCTAGAGTCTGGAGTTATTAGTATATTCGGCAGACAGTGAACTGCTGATCTTTAGTGGGTCAAAGTTACTTTGCAGTTACTTTTTTCCAACACATACACAAACTTGTAACATACTGTTGGGTGGGCTTCCCCATTTTTTTCGGATCCATTCTCTGTATTCATCCACTTCCTGAGTCACACGGATTATCCGGCCAAGTATACTGTGATAGGACGCGAGAGAGAAATACGTGTAAAACAGCAGTCTGAATACAAATGTTATTAGGGTTTATGTGCATCAAGTGACGCAAGCGACAAAAAGTTCTCTTACAGTAACTAATAAGTATAAGAAAGTAGATATCATTTCACAGACTGAAGATAAACTGTAAGAAGCACTTGTTTGTGCTGATAACCCTCCGCTCTGCAGCATCAAAACAATCACTGACACTACAGTCTTAGTGGTTTAAGTCCAAAGAATGAGAATTTCAGTATTAAGAAATTAAATTAGCATTAGACAAGTCCTCGCTAAGCTCTTCAATTTGTTCCTTACCTCTCACTCTCATTGTTGGGGTAGAATTTGGCGATTGGTGACACGGCATGGCTGAGCACCACGTAGGCGTAGTCGAATGCCTGCTTCACTTGCATGGCACCGTAAGAGCTGCGGCCAACATCATTGTCTGTTGGACACAAGACAGAAGGTGGTAACATTACCAACACGCCAAGACGATGAAGAATTCTCAATTCCACGTTGCCCGTTTAATGACAACACCACTTTCTACCATTCAAGTTGTGTGTTTAATCTTTTGACAATGTGTGGCTTTAACCACTCGCACTCTGCCATTTCATAATTATTCACCTTCATTATATATTACATTTGGTTAGAATAACACTGATGTCCCTACAAGTCTGAAGCAAAAAAATTCATGAGCGCTTAATTGCAGTATGTGAGATTACAGTCAAACTGAAGCAGCAGTTTTTACAGTCATGCTAATATAATATCGAAGATCATGCTACACATTTTTTGTGTAGCAAAGGCCTGTGCATTTAAATATGCATGCTGCACCAAGTTAAGATTCAACACCTCTGAGGAATTAGAACGACAACTTCTACCTGGCTGCAATGGGTCCTCAATGTAGAGCATGGAGGGCCTGTAGCCATCCAACATGTTCTTCTGAACCTCATCTTTGGCAACGTAGCACCCGCCGTCTTTTATCCTGATGCCTGTTTTCAGGTAGTTGAAGTTGCGCCCATAGAGCTCGAAGAATTCAATGAGCAGAACACCAATGTTGATGTTGAGACTAAACACATCCTCCCTGTAGTGAAGCTGGAAATAAAGTACAGGTGGTTGTTAGAAGTACTGTGAATCAGTAAGTTAGCTGCAATTCTAGTTTCTCAGTTTAAAGTGCAAATTTCTGATCATTTTATTCACAGGTGAGAGTTTTTATATTTCGTAGTCTTTGCATTTTGTCTCAGAACAGGGGGCGGGGTGGGTTTACCTGCAGAAAGCTGACCGCCATGAGAAAGAGACTGTAGGAGCCAATTCCACCGGTAAAAACCTCATTGAGGTCCCGCTGCAGTAGAAACTGCTTCAGCACCAGGACCAGATAAGGCAGCACAGGATATTTCTACAGGATAAAGAAAATAGGGATTATTAGGGATTATTATATTGTATATTGAAAGTCACACATTTTTATATAAAGTACCCTCACGAGGAAGCAAGAATCTTCAGGATTCAGGATGTCCTCGGGGTGATCCCATACAGACTAAGGTCTAAAATGAACTACAACAGTGCTCAAACTATGTAAACATCTCTAAAAGAAGGAACTCAGCCTTACAGGTGTTATTACAGAAAAATACATTGGGGGGGGGGGGGCATCATACATACAATGCACTTAACAGAAACTGTACTGTAAACTGCACCTCTTTGAATTCCTTGATGAGACGTGCAGCTTTCACTCCGCTCGTCACATTGAAGCTGATGTCCACTTTGACTTCAGTGTAAGAGTCTGTCAGTTTAATGATGGGAACCTGGGAACATGCACACAGAATACAAATCCCTCACACTTGTTCTAAAAGACCTTTATATTTTAAATCTGCACCCATAAACTACTTTGTCTAATTTAAGTGTGAAAACAACATGCTCACATGCAATCATACACAACTGCTAATCCTGAACTAAAATCCACCTGAAATTCACTTTCAACTGCTTATCAGCTTTTTAAGAACCCTAATAAAAGCAACAATGGCAGAGCGGAAAAGGCTTTTATTAAATCTTCTGAGGTGGTATGAACCCAAATGTTAGGAAAAAATCTATTAATAAAGCACAGAATGTTAATTCAACTTTTGGAATTGGTTGAAAAAACAAATGATGTGATATGAATGACAATGTTAGCTCGAAGATCATTACACACTGTGCCACTGCTAGAACCACATCGCTTTAGTTTCGAGGAAATTTACTCTGTCATTTGTAGCAACAAAAACACTTGAGGCATACCAAAGTTCTGATGCTGGCATTTCTCTTCATGTGCATGTCTGTACACATGCCTGACTATAATAAGACAACTATGCTTATCAGCGTCATCAGTGATTTTTATACAGCTGCTTGCCTGAATTGAAGACACTGAAAACTAAGGCAAACTGCTCTACATAAATCTGATTTATCACAGATAAATAATAGCTAGCAATGATTCTATGTTTGCTTTTGCCACAGGTTGTGGCTTTACAAATTTATACCTCTAAACACAGAAGAAAATTTTGCAAATGAATCAAGTCTTACTGTGGCTTTGTCCAGAACTTTGATGGAGTTTTCATCTGCGATGTTTTTCTTTCGGAGCGCCTCTTCCAAAGTCCAGAGGGGAAGTGACTCCCACTTCCCAAAAACTACCAGGTCAATGTCACTGTTGAGTGGGAAAATGAAGAGAAAAAAGTGATAAAAAAAGTGAAAAAAGTGAAAATTTTAATCCAACTCTTCTATAGGAGTCCCTCAAAAACACCACCACAACGCAGAAGCATTTCTGGTTCATCTTCACAGCAAAACATTTAGTCTCAAGGTTGTCATGTGATGAAAATATTGAACCTCACTAAACAGACTAAAAACAATGCAGCTTAACATTAGGTGCACAACTAAAATTACTTCAGCTGGAATTTATCGTCACACATAAAGACACTGCACATTGTTCCTCTTTACAAGTAAGTCTGGCATGGTTTTACTAAACCTTTCTACTCCAGCCAACAGGTATTATATGATAAACCAGCCGTATCTGAAGTGCACTTGTTTCATAATTTGTAATTAAGTACACTAAAGTTTAATATAATCCCCATCTGTCTTATACTGTCCTGTTAGCCCCGCAGTTCAAAAGTAATTTTAAGGCTGTGGGTTCTCAAACTGTGGTCCAGTCTCTGCTGAGCACTACAAGCAGGGTGTGGACGTGTGAAGCCCAAATGTGTGACTCAGAAGAATCCTGACATCATTTCAAACTTAGACCATGTTGAACATGAGCTTCCATCACTAACTGCATAAACAAAACAAACATCAAGGAAAAGCACAAGTGGTCCACCTCAAACCTATCCCTTGTGTTAGCTAACTGCAGATAGATGGCAGATGGCTTTGGTTCCCTCTTGTGGAAAAGCAATGTGCAGCTCCTGACAGAGCCTTGTAAGAGTCAGCCAATGTGTATTAAGTCAGCAGTGCCATGTGTCACACACAAGCACCCAGTACAAACAAGAGGCATGGAAACAAAAATATACACGCAGACCACAAAATACTCGATTCTAGCAGCTCAATACAAACAGTCAAGTCTCTAGAAATGATCCAAAAATGTCAAAGAAAAGTCACTGAAAATCAAGCATTAATGAACAGCTGAGCCCTTTTAAAGCGCTCAGTATGGTGCTAAGAGTTCACTAATGCAGGTGGCATTAGTGTCTGTGTCTGTCTGTGTGTTGGGGGGGTGGGGTGTTGTTGTCTTCTTGTTGTCTGTCAGCAGTGGGGAGCCACTGAGTAAATCCTTTACGAGCTCCAGGATCAGTGGTGCTAAAATTACTAAAACCACTTGACCCTCAAAGCCTGGCTAGACAGAGCACTTTCTCAATAGGTTAGTTAAGTAACTGTGGTAATAAGCCAGTTCAGTTACAGTTTGGCAAAAATGTTGAAAATCACATGTTGAAATCTCTAGGCTAGTTTAGAAAGCTGCATAGCTCACCTTGTTGGCAGATAAAGACCAGTGCTGAAACTCCCAAACACCTCGACCTGAAGATAAAGGACAAGCAGTTACACACATGTAGATATTTTTTGTTTTGGATAAGAAATGCTGACAAAAAGCATCACACAAGAGTCTTTTTAATCACAATGTTTATTTAAACTCCTACACACCTTTATAGCTCTGACAAACCATGACATGGATTACCCTGCTGCCAAACTGAAACAGGCACTATGATAGCGTTCCTCGATTTTCCCACGCTACATTCACTACAACAAAAACCTGTTCTACAGCATGCACAAATATATTTTTACAGCTCAACATAGCAGTGATTTAGTGGCAGGCTTACACAAACTGAACAGGTATTATATTAATAACAGCCCTTTTAGCTACTAATCTTATAACCTGCACTCTGTTAATGAAAATACATCTTCAACCTTCCCTTTTAACCTCTCTCAGAGCACTACACAAATAGAACTAAGCCATGACCCATGTTTAATTCCCTTAAACCTCCTCTACACATTCCACCATCACCCAGAAGTATAAACTCTGGTTTACAGGGCTGTCACATGTAGAGCGTTAAGCTGATTGTAGAGCCATGATCGAATGAATGAATAGTAGTTCCTGAAGATTTCTGTGAAGGGTGGGGTAACTATAGGTGGTTAGGAGGGTGAACAGAGTTGTTTGATCACAGTTTGGCAATCTCCAGTAACACTTTTACTCGTGGCCTAAGTGTGGTGAATAGGTGCCAATTTATTGCATACATACCATTAACAATTCTTGGTACTACTGAATGAGACAATCTTACATGTTTACCTGGCAAGATTACAATTTGGTACAGCAACAGCCTGACTGCTAGACTCCTTGGCATCTAAGCTAATTAAACAGGCATCACACTGACCTGATGACAACACTGCTCCTGCTCACTTCATGGTGGAAAAAAAGAATAAAGCTGACCACAATTGGGACAGTATTGTGCTCCTCATTTAGGAGCTGCTATGCCCAGGGCAGACACACTTTGAAGCACACTGCTCTATCAGCAGGATCAAAGTCAGCGGGTACAATAAAGCCTGAGGTGGCAGTAATAAAATGACCCAAACAGAGTACTGTGCAGCAGCGAGATAACAGAAAACAGGATGCTTTGTAAGAGCCTGACGCCTGTAGCTATTAGCTACATCACAAACAGCATGATTAGTATTGTAAACCAACACTGGTATCTGACAGTTATAAGTTACAGAGACCACTGTGTCAAAGGTAGTGTGGCCATAGAACTCTGTCTCTGTCAGCGTTTATGACTTTAGTGTTTCTTTTAGACGGGTCACCTGGGTATTGTCTGAGTGGCGACAACAATCGTACAGAACAATAACGCAGGACAGTACTGCATCGGCTACCTGCGGCTGTTGCACCATGATGATGTTGCGTCAGTGCCCAAAGCAACCAATGTGCAACCATTCTATGCAAGAGAGCCAAACCATGCAGTGGGTTAAGAACCATTTCATGTGCTGCTACGCTGAGGCATTAGAGCAAAACAGTCTACAGAAGTCAGCTGTAATCCAAGATGGTGGAGTTGGTCCACAGCATGAGTCACTAGCTGGAGAGCAGCTGATCATACTGGTTCATTATCTTTCACAAAGTACTTTGCAATAAAAGCTATTTGCAGAAACTGTCCTTTAAAAGCACTTTTAAGCATGTTAACGGTTTTCACTGTGTTACAAATCATTTATTTGTGCAAAAATAAAATGCATTCAGATAGACATTTGATAGCTTTCAGATTAAAGCTAATAATCTGAAGTGGTGCTTACCTGACAAACCCCATAAATTGATTTTTTTTTTTTTCCCCAAATAAATCTATTATCTGTCAATGTCCAAACCAACATTCTGCCTAAAGAAAACTTTTGCAGTTGTTGGGGTTTAAGAATAAAGTATACCTCAGCACTTGGCCACAAGTCGTGGATGACTGCCTTGATTCTGTCCACCACCTCCAGTCTCATTTTCTCCTCTTCTGGCCGTGGGGAGATGTAGTTATAGAAGTCTATAATCTCCTCATGTAGCCTGTAGAAAAAAAAAAAACAGTGCTGTCAAAATAGTGGAAGAATACCAGACCAAAATAAAAATAAAAATATGAGGTATCATTAAGAAAATAAAATATTTTTTTTTAAAAATCTAAAGTTTAGTCATTACTGCATGAAATTTTAACCCATCTGGTTGTTTGTGACAGTACAGCAGTACAATAACAATTCATATACCAGTTAAGTAGAGGCAAAGAATAAAAATAAAAATGCAGAAACAACCAAAATATTAAATTCTGTGTCAAAAAAACAAAAAACAAAAAAAAACCTTAGTAAAAGCAATTAGAAGTCTAATGCCAAAAACAAAAGGTAAAATTTCTCTCATTGGGTTGAACCATTCTGGGATCCTCTGACGTTAGCACTGCAAATATGTAATGCCAAAAAAAGGATATAACTAGCAGCAGTGTTTTTGCATATAAGCTTTAGTTGCTGCAAATCCAAATGAGAGTATGATCTCCAGGGAAAATTATTATAATATTTGAACAGTTTTTGCAAGAACAATTGTTTAGAATGTGCAAGCACTGTATTCATGCACAGGTACATTTTACACTGAGCAGGCCAAAAATTAAAGACAACGCAGTAGGCTGGAGCCAAAGAATCAACGTTCCCTTGGCAAATGCGTCTAAAAATAAGCATCTCCAAGTGTTCTCCAAGTTTTTTTTTTTTTTTTTTTAATTTAAACAGTTCCATTATCAGCTTGTCTGTTGAGTTCCTTTCTTTTTTGACTGAATTTCATATTATTATGACAGAGCATACGGGTTGTCTAATGGTGTTCTGAGACACGTAATATCTGACAGTTATTCCTCCAAATAGCATGCAAGTTTTAGTCTTCCAAACATACATAACTAGCAGTGTTTTGAGTTTAAAGCCAACCATTTATATTTGGTAAACTGTGAGGCAGCGTAAAAACAAAACAGGAACCTGTACAGGGCATAAGACAGTTTAAAAGAAAGAGGGGAAAAAAGAAGGTAGTAAGGGCTAAGCTTTTGTCCTTGGAATGGGTCACTTTGTCCAAGTGTGTGGACATTTTCACTGACCAGTCATGTCTGCATACACGTATAAGGAGTGACAAGTTTGTGTGCAGACAATTGACACACAAGTTAGGCCAAAATTAACCAATTCATATTAGACAATTGACACCACTTTTTAAAAATAAAGTAAAGAAAGCATATGACAGCTGGAAATGCTGACTGTGACTGTTTAGATTCCACTCCAAAGCGCTTGTGTGTGTCAACCTACTGGGGCTTTATACGACAAGCTCTTTTCACCTGATAGCTAAGGAAACTAGGCCTCACCTTTATCGTTTCTCGTTTTCAGACACTCAACTGTACCTACAATGCAAAACTCTCTCCCCCTTTAGTCAAATGCCATTTTGATGTCCTTAAACTAACCCTTGATTTGCTGGACAAAAACACTGTGTACAAACTAGCAGTTAATCTAAACACAAAAAGATAGTATTAGTATTTTAACTAGCTAACAACAACAACGTCATTTCTATGATTTTATTAATTAAGAAAGTTTTATGAAACACCCAAAACTCAGTGCATCACATGGAACTAATTAAAGGGGCACAGCAACTTATTTGAGAAGCTAGATCAAAGAAACATAGGGCATTTAACTTATTTAACTTAAATTGCTAATGTAATCACTGTTCAAGTACACTTCCAATCAGGAACTCTAGTTTCATTAGCAAAGGTCAAGCAGGATGATTTCTAAAAATATTACAACACTGTTCCAACTGTGATAAATGAAAACTTTAATATTTAACTGCTATTCTTGTGTCTCAATGCTGCTGAACTGGCTGTTCATAAGTCAAAGAGTTACTGAAAATGCAAAGAAAAATTGTGGGGAGATTAGATCTTCAAGTAATACTAACTGGAAACTGATAACCACTATGGGCAGATAAAGACAACACAAGATCCCAAAAGCAAATTTTTCTCCCCAGAAAAGCATGCCGATATTACATCTGTCACATAGATTCTTCCATTAACTGGAAGGATGGCTTCATCTTAAAGAAATCTTCAGACTGCTGACCCCAAATACAGAAATAAAGTGAACAGAATGGCTTCATTTAGTTTCACTGGCTTCCTTCAGTTTCACTGGCTTCCTTCTTTCACATCAAACATGTTATGGCTGTTTGCGTCTTCCTTCTGAAAAGTTTCATAACCTGAAGTGCAGGTTTTTATACAGAATACAAGCTGGAACTACATACAATCCATTACTTTTGGATATCTAGAAATGCAAATAGTTCTTTGGAGTTTCTTGCCCCACCCCTCCAATGACGCTACAGAAATTTCAGTCTCAATCACACACCAAGTTTCATTTAAGGGTAAACAGAAATTGAAAAGAAAACTAACATTAATGTCAAGCAGTTTCACTCACCAACAGCCCCACTAGGTTTCATTTTACAGCAAACAGTACTACTGCTCCCTTGTTTTCACGTGATGAGAGCAAGCATTTAAAAATAAATAATGAATTCATCCTCTGGCCTCACCTTCTAGGATCAAATTACATCCCAGTCCTCTGGCCTGCCTGACTTGAAAGCATCAGGACCCTTGGTACCATTTATCACATAATCCCACTTGCCTATATCACTGTAGTGTTACATAATCTAGTAGAGCAGCTTTCCAGAGAGCTGAGACTGAGAGAAGTCTAACATTTTCCTCCAACAAGCTTATTCTAGTGTTTGAAACGTTGCCAGTCATGTTTATTCCCAATTGCTGCCTGTAACATTAGTGCTGCTTCATTTTAAACTACTTAGGTTTTGTACTCTAGTGTAATTTGGTCAATAAGTATAAATAAAATATGAATGGAGCAGAGCTGCTAAGGAGCAATGTGGAATTTTCTTCTGACACCAATTTTTTGACTCCCCAGAGTACTGGAATTGACTTTGTGTCGGTCTGAGGAATTAAAGCTGTGCTTTTACTCATCATTTCATCTATAAAAATATAATAACTATGAAAACAGCTTGTGATAGCTGAAAGCATAGTCAAGGCTCTAGTTTTCACCAATCACACTCAAAAAGTTGTAATATAAAAGTTACAACAAATCTTAACAAACAACATTTGAAAATGTTTTACTTTCTATCAAATGATTGGTTGGTGACTGCAATTCAACGTGTAGGTCCCCAGGTATCCAGCACCATTAGGCAATGTCATGCATGTATGGGGGTAGGGCAACATATGTGCCCTAATCAGTGAAATTCATGATATTGCTCCACAACAATCAAAATATCTTCCCAGTCACTTAAATCACATTTGAAATTATTTATTACAGCAGAAGAGTCCAAACTCTGAGCTCTTAACTGCCAACAAATATGATACAGATAGAAAATGGGAAGCAATGAGTAACCATTTCCCTGAGAGCCTACAGAGCTTAAAACATCAGTGATCAGGCAGTGATTCAGGGCAGCAGCAGGACTGACAGGTCAGAGGTAAGGATGAAAAACATGGCATAGTAGTTTTTA